>OVAP01000080.1:12849-57615 GCA_900406295.1 Aurinia saxatilis | reverse complement strand
GAAATGCATGGTGTTTGCAGGAACCACTGTTGTGAATGGGAACTGCATTTGTTTAGTTACAGACACTGGGATGAGTACTGAGATTGGAAAGGTTCACTCACAGATTCAGGAAGCTTCACAACATGAGGAAGATACCCCTCTGAAGAAGAAGCTTAACGAATTCGGTGAAGTTCTAACAATGATCATTGGGTTAATTTGTGCCTTGGTGTGGCTCATCAATGTCAAGTACTTTCTGTCTTGGGAGTATGTTGATGGCTGGCCCAGAAACTTCAAGTTCTCCTTTGAGAAGTGCACTTACTACTTCGAGATTGCTGTAGCATTGGCAGTTGCTGCAATTCCAGAAGGTCTGCCAGCAGTTATTACAACATGTTTGGCTCTTGGCACACGGAAGATGGCTCAGAAGAATGCTCTGGTTAGAAAGTTGCCCAGTGTGGAGACTCTTGGATGCACAACCGTAATATGCTCTGACAAAACTGGAACTCTGACAACCAATCAGATGTCCGTTTCGAAGCTAGTTGCCATGGGTTCTAGGATTGGAACCCTTCGATCTTTCAATGTTGAAGGAACCTCATTTGATCCTCGAGATGGAAAGATTGAGGATTGGCCAGCTGGTCGGATGGATGCAAATCTTCAGATGATTGCCAAAATTGCTTCCATCTGCAATGATGCAAGTGTCGAGCAATCTGACCAACAATTTGTGTCTAGGGGAATGCCCACTGAGGCAGCTTTGAAGGTAAAGTGTCTACCACATTAGCTAGTACCTTTCTCTTCTTAAGGAAATAGACTTCTTCTGTTCATTGTCCTCAACTTCAACTGATTTTGATTGCTAATCTGCCATTGTTTCTATTGGTATTTGTTTCCTTGAGCAGGTTTTGGTTGAGAAAATGGGATTTCCCGAAGGATTGAATAAAGCTTCGACTGATGGCGATGTCTTACGTATGTATTCTCCATTATCTTTGTTACTCATTTTTACCACAGTTTTGAAGGTGCTAAACTCCAGTGTTTTACCTTTTGTAACATCATTGAAGGTTGTTGTCGTTTATGGAGTGAACTCGAGCAACGAATTGCCACTCTAGAGTTTGACCGCGACCGAAAATCAATGGGAGTTATGGTGGATTCCAGCTCAGGAAAGAAACTGCTACTGGTCAAGGTTTGTTTTTCTTTTCTTAACCTGTTATGTATGGTTATGTGGATTGTTTGGTCCTCATTGATATGCATATTATAGGGTCGAGATTCCATCACATAAGAGACCAATTTTGAAATTTTGCAGGGTGCGGTAGAAAATCTATTGGAACGGAGTACACGTATTCAATTACTTGATGGTTCCACACAAGAGCTTGACCAATACTCCAGGGAACTTATTTTACAAAGCCTAAGTGATATGTCCTTGAGTGCATTAAGATGTCTCGGGTTTGCGTACTCAGATGTTCCATCAGATTTTGCCACTTATGATGGCAGTGAAGACCATCCTGCTCACCAGCAGCTTCTCAACCCATCCAACTATTCTTCTATTGAGTCGAATCTGGTATTCGTTGGATTTGTTGGTCTAAGGGTGAGTTGCAGTCAGTGGGGTATCTTTTGGTTCTTCCTTGTTCCTCTTTGGTGATTATTTATGCTCTACCTTATTAATGATTGAAGGATCCCCCAAGGAAAGAGGTGCGTCAAGCCATTGCAGACTGCAGAACAGCAGGTATCCGGGTCATGGTCATTACTGGAGACAACAAGAGCACAGCAGAAGCGATCTGCCGTGAAATTGGCGTATTTGAAGCAGATGAAGATATCTCGTCGAGAAGCTTGACAGGCAACGAATTTATGGGCATTCGAGATCAGAAGAATCATCTAAGACAGACTGGAGGGCTCTTATTCTCAAGGGCTGAACCAAAACACAAACAAGAGATTGTTAGGCTACTCAAAGAAGATGGAGAAGTGGTTGCTATGACTGGAGATGGAGTCAATGATGCTCCTGCCCTGAAGTTGGCTGATATTGGTGTGGCTATGGGAATTTCTGGCACAGAGGTATTTGTTTTTCTTCTCTCATCTGCTACCATAGGAATTAGTGATAGCTCTATCAGCTTTCTAAAGCTCTAGGTTTTTGCAGGTAGCAAAGGAGGCTTCTGACATGGTGTTAGCAGACGATAATTTCAGCACAATTGTTGCAGCGGTTGGTGAAGGAAGGTCTATCTATAACAACATGAAGGCCTTCATCAGGTGAGTTTTTTTACTGCTACATACATATATTCATCTTCCTCTTGGAACTAGTGTTATAAATATTGATGTTATTTATCTGACTATGATGAATGAAAGGTACATGATCTCTTCCAACATCGGTGAGGTTGCATCGATATTCTTGACAGCTGCTCTTGGAATTCCAGAAGGCATGATCCCAGTTCAGCTTCTGTGGGTGAATCTTGTAACGGATGGTCCTCCAGCCACGGCTTTGGGATTCAACCCTCCTGATAAGGATATCATGAAGAAGCCTCCTCGTAGAAGCGATGACTCACTTATCACTGCCTGGATCCTCTTCCGCTATATGGTACGCAAAAACCAATCTGTCTCACTTGTTCATCTTCTGGGGCTTTTCTAACTGAGCATTTATCCTTCCTACAGGTGATTGGTCTGTATGTGGGAGTAGCAACAGTGGGAGTATTCGTCATATGGTTCACACACAGCAGCTTCATGGGCATAGACTTGAGCCAAGATGGTCACAGCCTTGTGAGCTATTCACAGCTTGCAAACTGGGGCCAATGTTCGTCATGGGAAGGCTTTAAAGTCTCTCCTTTCACAGCAGGCGCCCAGACGTTCTCATTCGACTCAAACCCGTGCGACTATTTCCAGCAGGGGAAAATCAAAGCATCCACACTTTCCCTCTCGGTGTTGGTGGCCATTGAAATGTTCAATTCCTTGAACGCACTCTCAGAAGACGGCAGTCTTGTGACAATGCCACCGTGGGTGAACCCATGGCTGCTCCTGGCAATGGCTGTCTCATTTGGGCTCCACTTTGTGATACTATACGTTCCATTCTTGGCTCAGGTGTTTGGCATCGTGCCGCTAAGCTTGAACGAATGGCTTCTGGTGTTGGCTGTTTCGCTTCCTGTGATACTGATAGATGAAGTACTCAAGTTTGTTGGAAGGTGTACAAGTGGCTACCGCTACTCAGCTCGCACTCCTGCTAAACAAAAGGAGGAGTAAGAAGACATAATAACAGAAGCATTAGACTCTTAGTTTTAGCTGAAAATTCACTTTGTTGCTTAACTCTCAGCGTTTGGTTATTTAATTTGCTAAACGGTAATTTTGGTTGACAAAAATGTAACCTGGTTCTTATTTGTTTTATGGACATGGGTTTTGCAACACAAATCCCCCGAAATCGAAAGATGAATGTTTCGACCAAGGTCTTCATTTTTTGTGCGTGTTTGCCTGTGCATTCTTATGACTCGGTACACCTTCCACAGTAGAACAAAATCACTTGTGTTGCTTAGGATTGTAGTGGAATATGCTTATGCTTTGAAGTATTCCAAATGGTGAGTTCAAAACGGGTAATTCAAATGCTTATGGGTTCCTCTTTATAATCTGGTCATATTAACTACTGCCCCTCTATGGCATGGAATGTTGAAATTGTTCTGTTAGAGTAAGGATTGGTTTCTTTTGTTAATTCTTAGTTGCATAGGAATCTGATCATTTATTCTAATGATGAATTCAGAACGATTAAATCAAGTCCTTATGGGTTCTTCTTTAACTAGTGTCCCCTATGCCATGGAATATTGTTAAATTGTTCTGCTAGAGTAAGGAATGTTGTCTTTTTGTTAATGGAATTTTTAGAAAAGTTTGTAATCTTTTTGGTATTAGGTCGAGGTTGGAAAGCTTTAGAGCTGCGTCTCAAGTCATGGTATGATCTACAGAAGCTGTGGTGTGTTCTTTTGAAAGAGAAGAATATGTTGATGACTCAGCGTCAGATGCTTCAAGCTCAGAACATGATGTTTCCAAACCCTGAACGCATTCCAAAGGTAAATACGGAGCTGGCTCTCAATTCGGTTTAACAGTTGTTGACAAAATTTGACGAATGTTAGTATGAATACATGTTCTTGGTGAAATGGTTTATGCATTTGAATCTTTCGAAAACGGACATACTCTGCTCCTAATTACCATGTGAGATTATTATTGATGAACGTCAAAATCTTTCTCTGCTTCTCAATAATATAAGTGAGGAGATCAATGTGCCATATAAAACATGTGCTGACAGAGAGAGCGATTGGTTTAGCTATATGTATGTGTTGTGTAAACCCATGAGTGTTTTTTTCAAGATTCATGTTGGATCAGTTGATACAGAACTTTTCTTTGTCTTCCAACATAAAGCCACTTCTCTTCTGATTACACACTGATAGGAGAGCATATAAAAATGACCAGAGAACAAGTTATACATGTGGTCTAGCAAGCGTTTAGATGGAAGGATGGGTTTAGGATCAGTAGAGAAAAAAAGATTAAGAATCTAAGAATAGTAGGGAATCATTTTGATACAGAGCATTCTGTCCGTCTTCCAACATAGTGCAACTTCTCTTTAGCCCACATTCATGGCACAACTTATAAAAATGTTTCAAGAGAGCTGGCTATACAATGGTGGTGTCTAACAAGAATGTAACGAGAAGAAGTTTGTGGTGTAGCGACTGAAACAAGCTAGATGCAAAAGAATGAAGAGCTCAAAACTTTTCTAAAACTCAAATATTATTATAGTGGCCAAATGCGAAACGATACAAGTTCCTAATTACCAGATTTTCTTTTACAAACTCAGAAGCAAAACATTCTTCAAATCAAGTAACCCTAGAAATTGATCAGCCGCCGAAACCATAGAGAGTACGTCCCTGCCTCTTCAAGGCGTAAACGACGTCCATAGCAGTAACCGTCTTCCTCCTGGCGTGCTCGGTGTATGTAACCGCATCACGAATGACATTCTCAAGAAAGATCTTGAGCACACCTCTGGTCTCCTCATAGATCAATCCGCTGATACGCTTAACACCACCTCTACGAGCAAGACGACGAATGGCTGGCTTCGTGATTCCTTGGATGTTGTCTCTCAGAACCTTCCTGTGTCTCTTCGCTCCTCCCTTTCCCAATCCCTTCCCTCCCTTTCCTCTTCCTGACATCTTCTTCTTCTTCTCTTCACAATTTCACTACAATCTTAACAATCAAACAACAAACGCATCAGTAAATATGTAGCATTCGGTAAGTAACAATTAACACAAACCCTAGATTTTCCAGATCTATCAATTGAAACGAAAAATCGAAAATAAAAGTACCTAAAGAGATGAAAGCAAAATGATTTTGGTGATTCTACTTGGGACGGTGGTGACTGTATGTCTATATATTAACAGAGACGATCCGCGTGCTCTTCACATTAACCGTTGATAGGTTTAATCCGATGGTTCTCGCTTCTTTATGCCAGTTTGCGGATCGATGACGTGGCTTTTGTTAGGGATAGATAGAATTTTTTATCTAAGCCTCCCATTTATGGGCCTTTAAAGTGACATTGGGCCCATAATATGCAAAATAATAAACCAAAGTTAATAAAACTCTAATTCTAAGTGTAGGAGAGGTGTACAAATATTATGGACAAAAGGTTTTAACCGTTTTACCAAATTATTTTCCTAATAATTTTTTTTAACAACTAATTAACCGTTATTTCTTGGTAATTTAAGTTTTATGATGTCATATGAGCATAAAAACTCAATTTATCAAGAAATAAAATTGTAGTTCGTAATAGGTACATTGTGTTTTGCGAGTTTAATGTGATTGTAACATTTTTTTTTTTCTTATTTAAAAGGTGGTTCAGTAAGTGTAATATTTTAAAATGTATATTATGATAATCATTGATTTATTTTTATTGATCATAAACCGACATTAATAATGTCCGCATTAAGATTAAACATCGATCAATGTGTTTTTTTTACTTTATATGATTACAGTATATATATTATTTTACAAAAAGGTGATTGTGTAAGTATAATATTTATATATATATATATATAAATATATATATATATATTACAATAGTAAGTATAATATCTATAGCAATTGACCAACGACAAGCTATATGCTAAGAAGAATGTAGAGTAACTCTCTCTAGGTAGTTTTTCTTCTCTTCACTTTACACTTGTTTGAAAAACGAACCTCTTATGATCCCTACAAGAGCATGAAAAGCTTCGAAGAGCACCTTAAGACTGGAGGCAGAGATTTTCATCTCTATATCTTCACCGTAATCAATCACCAACAACCCAAGGCCTTCTCGACTCTTAGTGAATTGAGCCAAAAGAAGGGGTCCAAAAGTGTGGCAGAAGATGTCATTCTTAGGATTATGGTGTTAGGTGTTGGCTGCGTTGTGATCATGTGCCTTTTGTTAATTGTTCTCTTCAGCTAAAAAATAATTGTAACCAATAAGAAAACAATGAACTTACATGCATAGTTTTAAACTAAATCTAAACCTTCACGCTATGAGAATTGATGATTGTCATAAAAATCCAAGCCACCGTCTCTTTACTCATGCAAAATTTCTTCTATACAACCAATTTTCTTGTCCAACTATCTTGAAAGGAAAACAAAATAAAAATTAAGAGAATAAAAAAGAGAGTGAAGAGAAAATTTTGGATAATATTTAGTACCTCAGCTGCTGAAAATGATATGGTGGTCATGTTAGTTGATCGAAGATGTGTACACAAACACTATATAACCAGATTTCTTCATAATCTCATTAAAAAACAATAGTACTTTTGACAATGAATCATCATCATAACATTGCATTTTATTGAAAAAACCCTATTATTACTTTGGAAACCAAGAGTTAAATGACAGTTAACTACTAAGGCCAAAAGCCCATTTGTAATAAAAGGCCCAACCGGGAAAAATGCAGAAGCTCACGTGGCAACAAAAAGCAGAGACACCAAGCTGCATGCGGTGGCCACGTGTTGAGTTCACCACAAAAAGAGATCTTATGTTTTTTTTTTTTTTTGATAACTAAAAGAGATCTTATGTTATGTACTGCAAATAAACGTAACTGAATCGAAATCGGGAGAGGATTTGCAAGGAATGGCGTCGAACATAATGAAACCAAAGTTTGCTTACACGGTTGTGTACGTGAAAGATGTTGCTAAATCCATAGAATTCTACTCTAGAGCCTTTGGTCACAACGTCCGTCGTCTTGACGAGTCCCACAGGTTTGTTTTGTTTTGTATTCTCTTATATCTTTAAGATAGAATGGCAAATGTTTCAACATGATCATATTTATTCAAGAATCAAACACTCTCGAATCTTAGAAATCTATGATGTTGGATCAATTGTGGAGCGACAATATGTATTGCTTTCATAGCGTAACCTTGTGATGATTAGTTATTAGTATTACCATGGAATTAATTTAGTTTTGCTTGGCTAGGTGTGGATACTTTAAATGACAAAAACAAAAACAAAAATCTTACATGTTACATAAATCAGTCTAAATTTGTTTCGTGGAATCTTCTAAATCTTTTACTTTAAATGTTTAATATCATCCAGGACCATCAATCATCTTGTTCATCATTTTTGCACATTTCGATTAAATCATGATAATTCGTTGTTTGAGCCGCAGTTAAGTATTATCATTGATGAAACAGGTGGGGTGAGCTAGAGAGTGGGCAGACCACCATAGCGTTTACACCGTTTCACCAGCACGAGACAGATGACTTGACTGGGAAAGTTCAGTCCACGCATTCCGAACGTGAGAGAGCGCCCATCGAAGTCTGCTTCTGTTACCCTGACGTTGATGCTGCTTTCAAGGTACCTCAATTAAACCATGTTTGTATATATGTTTAGTTTAACCCTCGTCAATTTTGTGTTGGTATAAATGAAATGGTGCGTTGTGTATAGAGGGCTGTGGAGAACGGTGCGGTGGCAGTGAGCCAGCCAGAAGACAAGGAATGGGGCCAGAAAGTTGGTTACGTGCGGGACATTGACGGTATTGTTGTACGCATCGGAAGCCACGTTAAGTGATATATACCAAACACTCGATCGTTAAGTTTATATATACATATACAAATAATACGAGATAGAATGGTACTCTTCTTTTTCGTTGTTAATGAATTTTCTGTATTGAAGCGAAAGTGAGAAATAAAAAAGTTTTACAAAGTTATTAGCCTAGACTAGACCCACACTAGTTTTAGTTTGGTATTTGTAAATATCGTTATACATACTAGGAAACACTTGGACCATATTAACCACCCAACTTTGGGAATGTTAGAAACGGTTTACGGTCTAAAACGTGTCATTTATATATTCGAAACCACAATTTGGAATATAAGAAACATAATTTTTAGTTTCCTCTAGTTATCATCTTGGATTCGTGATAATTCAGTTACACGATGTAACAAACGAACCAGGGTATAAAGTTGTTTTAATTTTCCTTATTCCAAGTGTGACTGCCTGTCAAAGTAAAAAAGCTAGACCAATATTGTAAACAGATATATAAGTCGTCTTTGGTCCTTTAAACCAAAACTCAATAGTTTTCTCTGTTTGCAATAAATTTGATGAGACTCGAATTATCCGTAGAATTTAGCCAATACCAGATTTCACTGGAAATTAAATGATCTAGTATGAACACGAAATAGCGGTTAATGAGTTAACCTCATTTATTCTGGCTTAATTTACTTATTAAACGAATCCAAACAGGAAATGTGACAAAAACTAGAGAATCCAAGAAAACTAGGGACTATAGTTGCAAGAAAACTAGGGACTATAGGACCCCACCAATATTATCAATAATTTCCCCATTTTCTTGAGGTTGTACCATCACTAGTATTTTATTTTTTTTTCTCTTTCTAGTCATAGGAAAAACGTATGCAAAAAAATTGCAAAACTTGTGAGCATGTGCTAAAACTCCATTCCACGTGTAGACTAGTACAAATATTTTCATTTCAATATGGACAAAAGGTTTTAACCGTTTTACTAAATTAATTTTCTAGTAATTTTGTTTTTCTCAACGGCTAATTAACCACTATTCCTTGATAAATTGAGTTTTATAGTGTCATATAAGTATAAAAACTCATTTTATCAAGAAACAAAATTGTAGTTCATAATAGGTACGTTGTGTTTTGTGAGTTTATGTGATTGCAATATATTTTCTTCATTTTTTTAAAAAATGGTTCTGTAAGTGTAATATTTTAAGATATATATTACGATAATCATTGATTTTTTCATGCTAGGTACGTTGGTATTATGCAGGTTTAAGAGAGACGGAGACGGGTTTAAGAGAGTCACCACAGATGAGGAGATGGTTATTATGCAATCGTTGTTGTTCAAGAGAGTCATCATCTCTTGAAGCTTCTCAAAGCACACCACTCAGCAGGCCTGCCAATTGCATCGCCAACTTCTTCAAGTCTTGTGTCTTCTTCAAAACACAGATCAGCAAAAGTATAGTCCTCCTCCATAGCTACTCAAAATCAAACAATTAAAACTGATCTCGGAGGATTTCATATATAATGCCATATGGAAATATAAATTCGATTAGGGAAGTTAAAAGGAAATCAAAATCAGAAATTCGAATTCGATACCCTAATTCCCAAACATGGACCAAATTTGGGATTTCGAGTATATTACAAATCATAAATCAAATCAATCTATTTATGGAAACTCAAATTAACGAAATTATTTTATTTTTTATTGTTTTCAACTATAGTTTATTTTAAAAAACATGTTTTTTAGTACATAAAAACAATTAAATCATAAAATTGTAAACTATAAAAATTCTTTTTAATTTATGTACAATGAAGAAAGTCAAGATATAATTTATAAGTATCAACAACAAAAAATTAATATTTCATCTATTGATTTTAACTAATATAAATTTGAAAAAGTTATCTTATAATTTAAACTTATGCATGTTTGTATTTGATATATAGATAATTTTATTTAATAATTTATGAAGAAATAAAAATTATAAAAATGATAATATATAATCTATTATTATTATTTTAAAATATGATATATAATTGGGCAAAAAAATGTGAACCAATAAATTCTTTTCAGCCATTTTATTGTTAAACAGATTTTTTATTTTTTTCTATTAATTTTTGTGATCCCACAAGTCTTACTTAATGGGATGCTTTTACTTACTAGAAAGTAAAACACAGGTCTTTATCCTTAAATGATGTTTTCCTCTATAATAATTACCGATACTTTCTTTCTGAAATTGTTAGAAACGGCTAAGGGTCTAAATGCATCATAAACAATTTGGAAAATCGGTAAGAAACATATAATTTTTAGTGTCCTCTGGTTATTATCTTGGATTCTTGATCACAATGTAACAAAACGAAACGAGGATATAAAGTTGTTTTAATTTTCATCTTTTTGTCATTTGTCATAGTCATACACAGATGTTTGCGAGTACTATTCATTATTCCAAGTGTGACCGAGCCGTCTGTCAAAGTAAAAAGCTCTAGGCCAATAATGTAAAGAGATAAGTCGTCTTTGGTCCTTGAAACCAAAAGAGAAACTACTCAATAGTTTTGTTGATAGACTCAAATTATCCGCTACCTGGAATACATTTTTACATACATCCGGCTATAATCCCAAAATATTGTTACATGTATTTTAAATCAATATATAACTATACAATAAAGAAGTGAGTAAATAAATTTTGCGTGTAAATGTGGGGTCTTGATCTAGTATGAACACGAAATAGCAGTTAATGAATTAACCTCATTTATTCTGGCTTATTTTACTTAATAAATTGTAAACGAATTCAAACAGGGAGTGTGACAAAATACAAGAGAATCCAAGAAGGATACACATGGACATAGTTGTAAGAAAACTAGGGCCTACGGGCTACAAGTGTAGGATAAATTAGGATTTACCTAATTAAGTATCTATACGACAGGAAACAAAGGGGAATGGCTCGCTAAATTAACAACATGCATCCGTATAACTAAACACATGGCTTTGGACCTATAGAACTATAGGAGTCGACCGATACTATCAATAAATCACAAAAAACTTATGCCCATACTATCATAAATACGATGAAGAAACATGATATTCATAATTTTCCCCTTTTCTTAAGGCTGTACAATCACATGTACCTTTTCTTTCTGATTGGATTTGAATACGTAGTAAACATTTGAGTAAAAATGTTGTAGCAATACGAGTAAAAACAATTTTTCCCTACAACTTTTGTTACCATTTTTGAAATAAAAGCAATACTCGTAAAAACAGATTTTTTTTTATAACAATATAAACGCTATTAATACAACCACTAGATTGCACATTATAGTCTTTAACTTACTTGTTGAGAGTACCAAAATTTGGCAATAAGTGATTTATGTACGAAAATGATGGTTCAGAAAGAGCTTAATAACTTTTTAGGATTGGTGTAATACCTTTTTAGTATTTTTAATATATATTAATATACTTGCATGATAGTATTGAGTTCTATAGTTTTTTTTTTGTCTGCGTGTATATTTCTCAGTCTACCAGCATATATATTAAAAATTATTACCAGGGTATCTACAATTTTTTTTTTTTATTTTGGAATCATAACTCTGTGTTGGTTTATATGAGAAGTTTATATTTATCTTGTTAATTACTCTCTTGATAGAGTATACAAAATATCTGAAATTCAATTTTTTTTTGTTTTTGTTTAGAGATTTTCTTTATATAAAAGTTGAACATTTAAAAAAATCGCTTTTATTTTATTTTTAAAATCTACATATTATTAGGAGTTGATTAGTGGGTATATAATAACACCACAAAGTACAACAACCTTATTTAAATCCTGGCGACTGAAGTGGTCCATAAGCGCATTACCATAAACTCCTTGGTGATTTCCTAAGTGTCTTTCTCTCTATATCTCTTCTTTATCAAACAACAAGTGATAACAACACCAATATTTTATTACTTTCTTTTGTATAGAAAAAAAGAGATGATTCCTTTTCATCATCGCTTACTATATTTCTTCATCATCATCATCTTCACATTGATTTTCCATGGACTCTCTGACACCAATAAACTCCATGAAGCTGAAGGTACTAATCCTTTCTCTGGTTTCTTGAGAAATTTCTTTAATCTTTGATGATGATGATGGTTGTTTTGTGTTTTGATTGAAAGTGAGAGCACTCAAGGAGATAGGGAAGAAGCTAGGGAAAAAAGATTGGGACTTTAGCAAAGATCCATGTAGTGGCCAAGGCAATTTTGTTGATACCAGTTACACAACCAAAGAGTTCGAGAGTAACATCACTTGTTCTTGCTCTTGGCTTCCTCCTAACTCATCTTGTCACATCATCAGAATGTAAGTTTCTTTCTTCCTTCCACTTCTTGCTCCTTTCCTTTCTAATCTTCTTAATTAAATTTACCCATTTTTGGAATATAACAATTTATAGTCTAATATTGGTGTCGGTGTGCCAAAATATAAAGATTATGAAACCAGTAAATGAACAAGAATTGAGATTCCACCATTATAATTGTTTTTTTATTTATGGAATGTTCTTGGTAAAATAGCATCAGTAGAGTTACTGTTAGCATAGTAAAAAAGAGAGAGTACTTTTTAAGCTAACAGGGTTGTGATAGGTTTATGGTGACAATTAATGTGAAACCACTAACTTCATCTTTAATGACGTCCATTAACATGCGTAGGTCTTGGATTTAAATTAAACAAGTGTTATCATTTAAACTGCATAAAAACGTGTGCATTAAATGACAGTCGCTAATTATATACAATATACCATTTTTAAAAATGTGTTTGTTTCGTAATCTTGAAATGATTATATTTAGGATGTTGTAGAGTTTGTAGTGTTAAACAAGTAGAATCGTATTTGTACAACATACTTGGTCTACTCATTTATAGTTAGTACTAATTAAAGGCTTAACTTTGAGCTAATTAACATAAAATTGAAGCACATTGGTTTTAGGATAAGTAGGTGGGGGGTATGTACGGAACACGTAGGAAGTGAAGATTAGTAAGATTCGAATTTTTTAATTACTTTATGTCCTGTCTGTTTGTGAAGACAAGATTATATGCCAGGCTGGACATGGTGGCTTGTCGTTGACCCGTTGACCCGAGCTATCAAAGATTCAAATGAAAATACTGATAACGCGTTTACTAATAAAGAGGCCAAAAAGTTTGTGATACATATAAAAATATTAGAATATTTAAAGTTTATCTACTGCAGATGTATTTAATCAAATAAAACTAATTTAAGATTTGTTCGAATTTAAGGTAATGACAAAAATAGCATCTTAACATTAAATATGTTACTAGTTGAAGTAATAATCATATTTAATATTCACAGAGGACTGATGCAACAACAGAGTTACAGCACAGTTTACTCTTTTTAGTTCATTAAATTATTTTTAAATGTTCTTCTCTCCATGCTTTTAATATACGTAGAAGAATATTGGTCCCCCAAAAGTTTCTAAGATGTTTCTCTTCCGCCCCAAAACTTTCTACTTTCTTCAAATTGTGATTATTGAAGTTTGATTTGTTGTGTGACTTGTGTATAGAGCTTTGAAGTCACAGAACTTAACAGGCATTGTCCCTCCAGAGTTCGCTAAGCTTCGTCATCTCCAAGTTTTGTAAGTGTCATCAAATGGCTAACTAAAGTTTCATACTTTCTTAAAGTAGAAATGATTATTAATACATTTTTGGTGCAGAGACCTTAGCCGTAACTATCTCACTGGTCCCATTCCAAAGGAATGGGCTTTTATGCGCTTGGAAGATTTGTAAGATCTTATTACTCTACATTCCATAAGTTTTTTAAAAAACAGAACCTCAAAATTTCTATGAACTTTTGTCTTTGTGGGTTTGTTTGATGATGTACACAACACAGATCTTTCATGGGGAACAGATTGTCTGGTCCATTTCCGATAGTCCTTACCCGCGTTACAACGCTCAGAAACCTGTATGTTTCTGTTACATCTTTACATTTGTTTTTCTTCATTGATGAATTGTAGTATTAGAGCGTTGATCAAACTCAATCCAAGTCTTTGTTATATTAGCCTAGCCTGAAAGTTCACTAGTCATGCTTAGCAAAACATTGCATTATGTACCTTAATGTGTTCATTTGGAAATGATGCAGGAGTCTCGAAGGAAACTTGTTTACAGGACAGATCCCTCATGAGATTAAAAGGATGATTCATTTGGAGAGACTGTAAGTTTCTCTTTTTTTCCTCTCTTCATCTTAATTCTTTATTGTTCGTGGATATCGAAAAAAACAAACCTTTATCACAAGATATCTCAAGTGTTTTTGGCTTCTTGTTTTGAATATGTAGTAATTTCCTCTTTTTTTGCTTCAGTCATCTTCCTTCAAATACTTTCACCGGACCATTGCCTGAAGAACTTGGCTTGCTCAAGAACATAACCGATTTGTAAGAGGATTTAGTCTTACATGGTTGATATGACTAGCATTTTGTTTGAAGATAACTTCTTTAATATATGCTAATTAGTGTATTTGTGGGATGGTAGAAGGATAAGCGATAACAACTTCAATGGACCAATACCAGGTTTCATCGGGAATTGGACAAGAATAATGAAACTGTAAGATTTGTTCCTTCTCTATATGTACTTGCATATGTTCAAGAAAGACTTACAAACCAACATAAGTGTTCTGCAGGCAGTTGCATGGATCCGGTTTGGATGGTCCTATACCTTCAAGTATATCTGCCTTGACTAGCTTGACCGACTTGTAAGTCTTCGAAAAGCTACTACTTCTTAAGTTGATATACTCGTGAAACTCTGATACAGGATCGTCTCCATCATAGTTTTTGTTTGTTGTGGTTGTGGTTTATAGGAGGATTAGTGACTTAGGAGGCAAACTGTCTCCCTTTCCTAAATTACAAAATTTGGAGTCTATCAAGACACTGTAAGTTAAAATATAATCTGTATGTTGTGTACGCAATACAGGTTTGGTGGAAAACGTTTTACAATCAATCCCAAATGCAGGATTCTGAGAAAATGCAATTTAAATGGCTCAATTCCAAAGTATATTGGGAATATGAAGAAGCTCAAAACACTGTAAGTCATGTATATACACATGAACTTTAGAATGATTTATACTTCCATGAGACTGAACTATGTATTTTGATTATGTTTATTGTGTAGTGACCTTAGTTTTAACCACCTAACGGGTGAGATTCCGTCCTCGTTTGAAAATTTGAATAAAGCGGATTTCATGTAAGTACATCACTGGGGAAAACAAAACAAAAATTAAATTAAATTTGAATGTTGTTCCAGATTTTGAGAAGGCTATAAAATTTTCTCTATCAGTTATTTGACAGGAAACACGTTGACAGGAGATGTTCCAGACTACTTAGTCGAGAGAAATAAAAACGTGTACGTATACACTCTTCTATCAACTATCCTTACATACCAACTTACAACAATATTTTAAAACTATGGTTTATTCTTCTTGATATGCAGAGATATTTCGTATAACAATTTTTCTGCTACTTCAATTCCCACCACTGCTGAGTGTCGACTAGTTAGTGTGTAAGTTGAATATACTCTGATATTCAAAATACATTGTTCATACCTTTGCAGAAACAACAATGTTTTGCTTCATTTTCTAGGAATCTGGTGGAAGGCTTTTCTCCGAGGAATATATCGTAAGAAACCATCTCTGTATATAAATGATTCTTTGAAGTAAACTGATTGATGTTCTCTGTTTTCCAATTGAATTTGATGTTTCAGACACAAGGGTGATCAAACCTGTTATCTTCAGCACTTCCCTTGTAACCTTCCTAAGAGAGATCGTAAGAAACATTAACACCTGTCTTGTGTTCATCATATTATGCTAGAAGCTATTAACAATCAGTTTTCTTGCAGATAAGTATAAATTGTACATAAACTGCGGAGGAGGTGAAGTAAAAGTTGATGAAAGAAGAACGTTTGAGGCTGATGGTGAGGCCAAAGGTGCTTCAATGTTCGTCCTTGGCGCTGACAAGCACTGGGCGTATAGTAGCACTGGGAACTTCATGGACAATGATGATGATGCTGATGAGTACACTGTGCATAACACATCCAGATTAAAGGTTAATGCTTGGTCTCCCACCTCTGCGATTTACACGACAGCTCGAGTCTCGGCTTCATCGTTGACTTACTACGGGCTCTGTCTCGTAAATGGGAACTACAATGTAACACTACACTTCGCTGAGATCATCTTTACTGATGACAAGACATTTTATGGTCTAGGAAAACGTTTGTTCGATATTTACATTCAGGTAAGTCTATGGAATCACTAGTCTTTTACTTTAAGTAAAAATGTGAATCATAACATATTGTCTTCGTACTTGTATATCTGCTTACAGGATAAGTTAGAGATCAAGAACTTCAACATCCAAAAAGAAGCTCATGGATCGGGTAAGCCAATTGTAAAACTGTTTCCGGTTAATGTAACGGACAATAATCTGAAGATCGGCTTGCGATGGGCTGGGAAAGGGACAACAGGCATTCCAGTTAGAGGAGTTTATGGTCCTATGATATCAGCCATAGAAGTGGAACCTAGTAAGTTTTTTCTTGCTACTCTTTTAAAAATGGATCATGGAATCTCATTAGCGGATGGATAACCGTCTTTTGCTTATGGCAGATTTCAAACCTCCGGTATATCATGACAAAAAGATAATCATACTCGAGGCATGCATACCTGTTGCAGCAACACTTCTTTTGCTCCTCATAGTAGGTCTATTCTGGAAGAAAAGATGTGACAAAAATGCTATTGACAAAGGTATAGTCTTTAGTTTTCGTATGATATTTTGATGTTTTTTCAATATGTTTATGCATGTGTTTGTTTACATGGCTAAAGAGTAATTTGTATGTATACCATTGGTGCTTTAATTTCATATTGTTTATGAATGAACAGAGCTAAGGGGTTTAGATCTTCAAACGGGAACTTTCACACTAAAACAGTTAAAGGCAGCCACTGATGATTTCGATGCAACAATGAAGATTGGTGAAGGTGGATTTGGCTCTGTTTACAAGGTATAGAGCACCTGCATCTTAGCAGATGTATACACGTTGGAAGAAAAATTAAGTAGGTGGTCCTTTTTCTTGGTGCAGGGTGTGTTATCAGAGGGAAAATCAATTGCAGTTAAACAGTTGTCCGCAAAGTCCAGACAGGGAAACCGCGAGTTTGTAAACGAGATAGGAATGATCTCGGCTCTACAACATCCCAACCTTGTGAAGCTGTATGGATGCTGTGTTGAAGGAAACCAATTGATATTGGTATACGAGTATTTGGAGAACAACTGTCTATCTCGTGCGCTTTTTGGTTCGTTTTCTCGAATTTATAACTACCAAAAGTATATATGAGCCATGTATGTGATGGCATGAATGCTTTAAATTTTCTTTTGCAGGAAAAGATGTGAGTTCTAGACTGAAGCTAGACTGGTCAACAAGAAAGAAGATTTGTTTGGGGATAGCTAAAGGACTAACATTTCTCCATGAAGAATCTAGGATCAAGATTGTACACAGAGATATAAAGGCGAGCAATGTGTTACTCGATAAGGATCTTAACGCGAAAATCTCTGACTTTGGTCTGGCAAAGCTTAATGATGATGGAAACACACACATCAGTACACGTATTGCAGGAACTGTGTAAGGCTCTTTTACTCATAAGCTCAAAGCAGAGGATTTCTTAAGGATACATATTTCTTGATACTTTCATTTGCATTGCAGAGGTTACATGGCCCCTGAATACGCAATGCGTGGTTACTTAACCGAAAAAGCGGATGTGTATAGCTTTGGTGTGGTTGCACTCGAAATTGTCAGTGGGAAAAGTAACACAAACTTTAGGCCAAACGAGGACTTCGTCTACCTTCTTGATTGGGTATATACATTCTCATCCCTATCATTCACTTAATAAGCATACACTCAGTGAAAATAATTAACTAAAGTATGTTATACTTGTAGGCTTATGTTTTGCAAGAGAAAGGATCCTTACTAGAGCTGGTTGATGCAACATTACTCTCCGATTACTCAGAAGAAGAAGCCATGCTGATGCTAAATGTGGCGTTAATGTGCACCAACGCTTCACCAACTCTAAGGCCTACAATGTCTCAAGTGGTAAGTCTCTTAGAGGGCAAGACAGCTATGCAAGAATTGCTATCGGATCCGAGTTTCTCAACGGTTAACCCGAAGCTTAGAGATTTGAGGAACCATTTCTGGCAGAATGAGCTGAGCAGAACACTTAGCTTGTCCACAAACGGACTTCGTACTACCTCTGATGATTCACAAGTTGATGCTGAAGAGAAGAGTGAACTTTTGGGGTGACTTTTATATTCCAAATTCTAAGTGAGATAACTAGGAGTGGTGAAATAGTTCTTTAACAAAAAAAAAAGGACAATTCTTTAAGTGTATATATAAGTTAAGTTTATTAGACCAAAGTTGTGTGTGAGATGAATTGGATTAATCACAAAATTAGAAGGAAGACTAAGAATATAGTACTACTACAAAAGTAATGTTTAGCATTCTATCTGCTATACAACTTATATATTTGCTGTTTGCTTTGAAAATGTAAGTTTTTGTTGTGGTCAATGCAAATACATGGTCGCATCATTTTAATGATTAATCAATACCTTTTTAACTACTTATATCCGTTTTTTCTCTTTTTGCTTTTATCGATTGATACAACTACTGTATATATACTGATTGGTATAATTTATAAAAATCATATTCTGATCCGTTCTTCAGTTTAGTTAAATTGTAAGTTCAACACTTGATTTTTTCTTCTTTTGCCATTCGAGATGGACCAAATCCATTTCTTTTCTCAACATGATGTCACAGATAAATACAGATTGGCTGAATCTCACTTAGAATTTGAAATATAAGAAATTAACAGATTATATATGAACAAAGTTCCTGAATCTTGAATTTATTTACGATGATTTAAGTCAGATTAAGTGATTACAAAAATAAATCAAGAAAAACTAAATAAGTTACAAACAACTTTTTAAAATTTTTGTCTAGGCCAGTTCGAGTTACTTCATGCGTTTTTTTTTTAAATGTATTTTGTCATTATATTTGTATATTAATGAAATGAGACTGATACATAAACTTATGTTAGTTTTTGGTAACTGCTTCCAAAAAGTCACAGATAATTAATGGTTTTATTAAAGCTTATCATACACATAAAACATTAGTGTCCCTATACATAATTACATGTCTTCCTTTAACAACATGTATCGGAAACAATGAAACCATGTTTGTTGGATAAAGGTTTGAACCTTACAAATGTAAACAAAGAGATATATATGGCCCTTGATATTAATAATCACTAAGTAAAACAAAATAAATTAAGACCCTATATATATATATATGTTGGTTCTATAGTAAATATCATTCAAGATTAAGTACCATGATCATTATGTTCTTGGAACCCTGTTAAACTCATGTATATATTGCAAGTGCACGTGTGAGGAATTTATTTGAGTGTGTAAAATTTTTACAGGTACAAAAAGAGTAAGAAGGGTAAGCTTTATGCACAGATATAAAAAGCTTAAGAGAAGAGGAAAAGCTGAAAGGGGACGGTGCAATTAATTGACAAGGAATCAGATTCCCACACCACTAATGTTCTTACTTTCTTTCCTGTCCTTATCATTTCTTCCACATTTTGCTTCTATTATTACCAAACATCATTTTATGCAATATCTAAAATTAAATTCATTTTAGTTTACGAGAACATGTGGTATTATACAACCCTAAAAAAAAGGCTACGAACCAAGTAATTCCTTCTAGCTTTGCACACAATAAAAACGAATAAAAAAACAGTAACAAGTCATGTTTTTAGCCCTATCTTGAAACAATATCATTGTGCCACCATGCGAAGATTTGGTGAAGGTAATGACTTTTGTGAGTAATTCTTGCGTAAGCTGAGAACCATACGTTTATGTGAAGAAAGTATTTTGCATGTTCAACAAAAAGAGGAAAATCTTTTGTATAGATTTTAGTACTTTGTAATACATTGCCGTAATTTAGCGGCATACGTGACATACTCTTATGCGTAGCATCAAATATCAAAAGGCTTCATAAAAGTAAAAGACTAAACTTTTCTTCATAAGTATATACTCCCTATATATGTTTCTTTTTAATTCATACTTTAGGTTTTTTGTTTACATTGTTTAAAAATCACTAAGTTATCTAAATATATAAAACATGTTTTATCGTCAATTTTTAAAATATTGCAACCATACACAAATCAATTTGCAAATTTCAAACAGTCAAAGCAATTAATTTTTCATAGAAATTTGAAAACATCACATAATATGAAAAAAAAAAAATCCTTAAACTTCAAAGATAGAGAAGAAACATAGGAAGTACTTTAGTTGTAAGTTATAACTTATAAGTAACCAATTTATCCGTAATACCATATATTCATGATGTTTTAATTACAGCTGTAAGCATATAATACATAGATGAATATTACTAAGTCATAAGTACTATACTCTATATACACATGATTATGCCATTATTTAAACAAGCTACGTAATTGTTGAAACTTATGTTTTTTTTTTTTAAACAATTGTTGAAAAAATTGCTATCTTATTTTGTTCTCTGGTTTTCTTTGAATCCATATCAGTGATATCACACAATTAGTGAGACACAATTTCCGAGGAAAAGCCAAAAAGTAACTTAAATCCCAAATGACCATTTATCCAAATTTTAAAGTGGAAAGCAGACGAAAGACGATAAGAGTATACATTATGGTTTGGCATATGAAAAGTTCGTGGTGACGAATTCATGCATGAACGTTCTTTTTTTATTTTTCCCACTTCTTCTTTTTNTTTTTTTTTTTTCCCCCTTTTTCTTTTTTGGTTTATTCAGAAAAAAAAATTTAATTTTTTTTTTTTTTTTTTGCGGTGGAGAGATTTGCCCCACTCGAAGCAGTGTGTTATAATAATGTTGCAAGTAGGCTATAATCTTTGGCGGTCCCTTTCTGAAAAAGAAGTTTCGCAATTTACAAAACCAAACGAGTGATCAATGAAGAGATAAGAGAAAGATCAAAAGGAGAAGAAAAAGAAGAAAATGTAGAGACAAACTGCAAAATGGAAAGCTCTTTTAAACAAGTAGAAGTGTACGTTTTGTTACATAATATTTTGGCCCATTTAAATAAAAGTTGTAATCCGCAAGAGTGCGACTCTTTTTCCATTTGGAAACTGTAATGATATATGGAATGTCTTCTAGTACTTTAGTATGTAGAAACGATTAAGTACGTTGTGAATCTGCGGAAAACTACAAAATACTGAAAAACTTTTTTAAAATATGAATTGAGGTGAATACCTTTTATCTATCTGTTGTATATCTATATAAGAATTTTTTATCGATATGTGAATGAATATTTACAAATTTGAAGATTTTTTATATAATAATAAAATTCGATACAATTAGTATATGAGTCTTTTTCTTCTTTTTATTTCTTTTTTTTTGGCTCATTTAAATAAATTTTATTCTTTCAAATAAACCAATATCAAAGAGGTTTAAGTCATTGATATTGGTCTATTCGAAAGAATAAATTTTATTAGTAGGTTTAAGTCATTTTGAGTAACAAATCATGAATAGATAGGTTTTACTCATATAGTTAATTAGTGATTCAGTATCATTAAACTCATATAATTCACTATACACTATGCATGAGGATTTTTTTTTTCACCATACACCATTAGGATTTTATCCACATTATCAATGTCGTTTATTTAGTGAGCTGAGGCAATCAATGAATCGATGATTCATGTAGACACTAACTTCTTATGTTTCCGGAAAAGAATGGTCGCAAAATCACAAAATAGAGTAAGAAAAGACTAAATAATTGGATATCAATGCACATGAGAAGAAAACATAAGATAAGAACAGACAGTCAACGTAACAAGGAAAGAGCAGACAATATATTCTCATTTCCCTACCTCGTGTAAGTTGTAACTATTTGATGATGGCCAAAACATGCTTTTAATTTCTATATATGTGGATAGAAAAATATATGTTTGTACTTTTATAAACTTTTTGGTTTATATTCATAAATAGTTAATTATATGAAGTAAGAAACAAAAATTAAACTTTACTTCGGAAAAGTAACCTCCATAGTCTTTTTTTTATATATACTTGAAACTTAACATACACACCATTAGTCTCCTTTTGATTTTTTTTTGTTGGAATACAACGTATTTGAATTTTCTATTAATCTATTTATTAATACACTAATTTTACCTTTCTAATACAGTATTATTAAAAATACAAAACATTTTTTTTGTGATAGAAAAATAAATCTCCGAATCGAAAATCTTATAAAAGAAATATTAGATAAGATATTCTTCAATTTTATAAAACAGTTAGTCTATAGACGTCTTAAATTCTTTCTTTTTTTCAATGCATTAAACCGTAACAAAGAAAATCAAACAAAGAAACACAATAAGAAGAAACAAACTCTCCATCGAAAACGAGTATAAACTCAAAGGTAAAGCATCACCACTCTTAAATTCGATTAAATTACATCTCGCTCGGATAAAAACTTGAGTAGTTAGATAATGATTTAATACAATTTTGGTGTAGTTTCAAAAACATGATTTCGTCCTCTAGTTCTCTATATATATTAATCCGTAGACGTCTGGGAGGGGAACCTTATAGGCGAAGAAATGTCCCCACTCAAACCCTAAAAAAGGGAGTTTCACAAATAAAAATTACACAAAGATGAATCTATAGACGCGTATACACATGAGAGTGGGAACTATACAAATATAAATATATATACAAATCATAAAAAGAACCAAAACTCCTTTTCTTTTGTCTATTTATTCGTTAAAAAAGCATTTTCTTCCCTTTAATTTGTCTTTGTTCTCTCCTTCTCTCTTCTATCATCACTTTCCTTTTTGATTTGGTGCTCTCTTCGCATTTCTCTTTGTTCTTCTTGCTTCTTCTCTTTCGTTTTTTTTCTTTTTCTTGATTCCCCCACCAAGTTTCTTTACCCTTAAAGATCCATCAAAACTTTAGTAAAGAAGGAAGAAGAAAGAAGATAAAGAACAAATGGTGTTCTCATCTAATTGGTCACAGGTTTAACTTCTTTGATCTTCTTCCATTACTAAAATGTTCTCTCTTTCTCTTTCTCTCTTTTTGTAGTTTTTCTCTCTTAAATTCTTCATTGATGTTTTGATTCGTTTTAGTAATAATTTTGATTCATTTCCAAAAGATATATTCCTATTCTCTCATCTTCTTTTCTTTACAATCCCAACATCTATATATATGGTATTTCTTGCTTTATAAAATATACTCATTATAAATTTCTTGATATTATATACACCAATCTTGAATTGAGATATCTTGGTTCTTTCTTTTTATTTTGATTATAAACTTTGATTATTTGTTTTCTACAGCCTACGAATTCGAATAACCAGCAACATCATCATCAACAACATCAGCTTCAAGAAAATGGAAGTATAGTTAGTGGTCATGGACTACTATCGCATCACCAACTTCCACCTCTTCCACAAAACCCTAACCCTAACCACCACCATGCCGCTATCTCCGGTGGTCTTCCGGCAAGACTTGGTGGATCTATGTCGGAGAGAGCAAGACAAGCCAAAATACCTCCACCTGAAGGAGCCCTAAAGTGTCCAAGATGTGACTCAATCAACACTAAGTTCTGTTACTACAACAATTATAACCTCACTCAACCTCGTCACTTCTGTAAGGCTTGTCGTCGCTACTGGACACGTGGCGGTGCCTTGAGGAACGTACCTGTCGGTGGAGGTTGCCGGAGGAACAACAAGAAGGGTAAAAATGGAAACTCAAAATCTTCTTCTTCGGCTAAACAGTCTTCTACTTCAACGGTCAACGCTCCAAGTCCTAGCTCATCATCAGGACAGCTACGGACAAATAGTCAGTTCCCTTTCTTACCAACTCTTCACAATCTTACACAACTCGGAGGTATTGGTCTGAATTTAACAGCTGCTAATGGTAACAACAACCAAGGTCATCATCAGATTGGTTCGAGTTTGATGAATGATTTAGGGTTTCTTCACGTTGGAAACGGACGTAACACTTCATCTAACATTCATGACAACAACAACAACAACAATGAAAACAACTTAATGACGTCCGTTGGATCGTTGAATCACTTCGCTCTCTTCGATCCAACGTCGACGGGGCTATATGCTTTCCAGGAGGGTAATATGGGAAACAACGTGGGGATGTCTGGTTCCTCATCAGCTTCCATGGTTGATTCTAGGGCTTACCAAGCTGCAGCTCCTGTGAAGATGGAAGAACCACCAAGTCTGGTTAACTTGTCTAGACCGGACTCCGGTTTGACATCTCCAGGGAACCAAACAAATCATCAGTACTTTTGGAATAATTCGGATTTCTCCGGTCCTTCTTCTAACGATCATCATCAACTCTTATGATATGTTGTGTTTTTGTCGGATAATCTGATGTATGTTAAAGACATGGAGATTGGATTTGAATGCATGCAGACTACGTGTGTGCCCGGGACTATGATCATGGAGAAGTACTAGCTAAGACAAACTAAAAGGTATCTTATATATAGTTGTTTTTTACGACGTAAAATCGATACTTAAATGTATAATTTATTTTGTATTGCGTGGTTTCATGGTTGATCTGATTCTAAAGTTGCTATGTCTCAAACTCTCAATGAATTCGATCGTGTCGTGTGTGTAACAGTCCAATTCATATAACTTAATCTCATGGAATATGTACTATTTTCAAGCTATTTCTGATTATACTCATTTTCACGTTTTGTTAACCGAGTGAACATTACTAATGATTTATCATTTTATAGATCATTATAGATCGTTAGAAAACTTATACCACATATATAAAGCTAATTAATTAAGATAATTCATAAAGTAAAAAAGAATTGAAGAGGTATATTAATTGCTGACTAAGGAAGTACTTTGATCGACCATATAATTTCGTGTCTCTCTGGATGCTACATTTTAAAACTCCCAAAAACTCTTTTTCTCATATTTTTAGGAGCTTCTTTTTCTTTTACAGTCCTCTTGTACGAATCTCTGTGTGTCAGTCTGTTCTGTGTGTGGGTGCATGATCCTCTTCCTCTCGACAAATATTCCTTAATTAAATAAATTTATGCAAACATGTATAGATCTACATTATAAATAATATAGATGAAGAATAAACTTTTTGCGTGGATAAAAGCATAAACGCACGTAAATATTTCTAATTTATTAATGGCATTTTACACATTGATTTACTGTAAATTAGCTACGTGACAAGTATATATTGGATTGAAACCTTTTGATCAGTCAGTGAATTAATAGTATAGTCAAATGTGACAACTTTGGCGTCTGTTTTACTATGTACAATGCAAATATTCGAACTTGCAATTTGACTCTACTATTCACTGACTGACAATAATTTCACAATAATGTTATGACATATGAACATAAGAGAATAGGTAAAAAGTGGAGAATATAATGAAGAAAACGTTAAAAAGATTGACACGGAAAACAATGCGTGCAGAGATTTGAATGTCCCTGACCCAACTTTATATGATAGTCCCACTTTTTTACGGTACGTAAGGTTAAAATCATTTGAAATTGCTTTTTTGACTCTACCCTTTTTCTTTTACCTGTTCCTCTAAAAAGAGTAGATAGTGGGTAAAAAATTGTAGTAATTGTTACATGATATAAAATTTTCTTTTAGCCGGTGTAAAGCAGTCATTGCATGTATCTTTCCTTACCATTTCAGCATAGAATTCTCATGAAGTTTTATCGAACAAAAATAACAGATATCATACTAGAAACTTATGGTTCCAATCCTAAAATTGTGGAGAAAGATCCTACATCAAAATTATGGAAATGGACTACACTAAGGTACAAGAGAATTTTAAAATTTTATCAATTGCTGGTCGGTTTTAAATTAAACCCTTAAAATTTAACATGGTATAAGATTCAACATATACTCGTCACAATTAATTAACGTAATCGGGTCTGGAAAGTGGCTCAATCACACCATTTATTAGTAGTTCTCGAGATTGATAGTAAAACATTATTTAAAGGAAATGTGATGGCTTCTATCAAAATATACTTTCTCTGGACAATTGAAATAAACAAGATGTGTTTACTGTTCATCAGAGAGCATAGTTCATCACATACAAGAAATCTACGATGGTCTTTTTCACCTTTAACCTCAAATTATATCCCACAATGACTAATTTAGTTTTTTTCTTCCTTTTTTTGGCGTCACTAATTTAGTTTGTTGCAGCTAATTCCATGTGACACATTTGATAGAGAAAATTGGAAAAGCTTCTTATATATAATATATACAAAGACTATTATGTTTTAAAAGCCTTTAGGTCTTAAGATTCTTACAAACATGTTAAGGCGTGATCCGCAAGTTACGGATCAGGAGTATATAATACAAAGACTCTGTGTTTTTCGGCGTAGAAATTCGAATGTAGTCATCATAGTTTAGTATTCTTCAGAAATGAAAATCTCTAAATGGATCATTGACTTTGTATTGGGATAGCTTGTAACGTTATAAAATTGCTAGAAACATGTTAAGGCGAGATCCGCAAGCTACGGGGTAAAAAGTATAGAAAACATGAGACAGATAACGTACGAGTATATATATAGAGAGAGCTCTACAGAGGATACTCATCACTCAAAATCTCTCATACGAATCATCACTCAAATAAATATATTTCTCTCTGGAACTCTATGGATTCAGTGACGGAGCACAAGTTCATATCAATCATTACTGATATAGCCTTTCTTGCCACCTCTACGGACTGGGATCCCGAGATCTCATCACTCTACAATCAACTATTCTATGCAAACAACATTGATAAGCGGCGTATCAGTAACGAAATACATTCTCGCAAGCCGAAGATGGAGTTCGTATCACTCACTCAACAAATAATCAGATTCAAGAATTTGAAGTCAGAGCGGAAGCTCTTATCACTCTTTACTCAAATAATCTCTCTCGTCAGCTCTATGGATTTGGATTCGCAGCCAAAGCTGGAGTCAGAGCTCATATCACTCGTCAAGCAAATAATCACTCTCGTCAACTCTAAACCTGATTCGGAGTCCGAGCTCGTATCCCTCATTATACAAACAATGCGTCTCAGCATCTTCGTAGAGCCGAGACGAGAATCTAAGCTTTTATCACTCATTAGCAAACTAGTCTATCTCAAGCCGGAACCGCAGCTCACATCACTCATCAGGCAGATCATCTCTCGTTTCATATCTTTGAAATGGGAGCCGATGCAATTTATTTCTCTTTGCCCTCAAGAAAATGTACAACTTGAACAAGGAAAATTTGGTCCGGCGATACAAGGTGTACGTCCGAGGGAGGGTGAATGTCAGGTACTATCTGTAACATTTTCAAGATTACAAAGACAGATGCATTTTCACTGTCGTCAGTGCGATGGCGATAACCATGGAGAATATGAAAAGGCAGCAGTTCAGGCCGGGCATTCTCTCCATGGACAACATTCTCTTCAGCTTGTCTCCAATATCATACATCGGTTAACCCGGGAATGTTATTGTTGTGATGAAAGTCTCAGATCTGTGTTTTATCATTGTCGGGATTGTGATCATGCTATGAATATCGCTTGTGCGGAGAAACCACCACCAGTCCTGTCTATCGATCTTCCCAAGTGGCATAAGCACCCACTTGCTCTGTTTCCAAGTCATGATTCCTTGACTTGCCACCTCTGTGCCATAACAGATTCAACATGTCCTTTCTATATATGTCCGCCTTGTGGCTTTTCGGCCCATCAAAAGTGTCTCAGCTTACCACATGTCATAAAGATATCTCGTCATCCCCATCGTATCTCTTTCACTCCTTGTTTCGACAAAGGAGATTGGTCTTGTAGCGTTTGTCGTAGAAAGATCAAGACTGATTATGGAGGTTATTCTTGCATCAAGGACGGTTGTTTGTATGCGGCTCATTCAAGATGTGCCACACAGAGCAATGTGTGGGATGGCGTAGACCTGGATGGAGTGCCGGAAGATATCATCGAAGAACTTGAGCCGTTTGTGAGTATAACCGATGGAATCATACAGCATTTCAGTCATCAACATCATCATTTGAGACTTGTTGAGAGCACGAACAAAGAATACGACGAGAATAAGCTGTGTCAAGCGTGCATTTTGCCAATCTATTCCGCTAACTTATACTCATGTATGACATGTGAGTACATTCTACACAAAGAATGTGCAAATCTTTCTCGCAAAATACATGACGCGATACATCCACATGTGCTCACTCTTGTGGGAAGATATGACGGTATTATGAACTATTACGATATATGTTCAGCTTGTAGGTTACCTTGCACCGGTGGTTTATTCTACGAGTGCGGTAAAAGAGAATGTGGCCGATTCAAGCTACATGTGCAGTGTGCCACAGTTACAGAGCCATTAGTCCATGGAAGTCATATGCATCCTTTATTCCTAACATCAAAACCAAGGGAACAAAGACAATGTTCGGTTTGCAAATATTATGCGAAAGAAACATTCAACTGCATTGAGGAGTGCGACTTTTCGTTGTGTTTCGAGTGTGCTACTTTACCTCAAAAGGTGAAGTACAAGCATGATAAGCATTTACTCTCTCTCTGTTATGGAGAAGAGACAAGCACCTTGAAGTATTGGTGTGAAGTTTGTGAGAAAAGTATAAATCCAAAGGAGCGGTTTTATAAGTGTGATGAGTATTGCTGCGTAACTCTGCACATGGCATGTTTGATCGGAAATGACTTATACATGAAGCCCGGGTCGTTGTGTATCTACTTCAATAGAAAGGTGGTTATTCTGCCCAACAATCAGCATATGACTCGATCTATTTGCTCCAGGTGTGAGCTGCGATGTCCATTCACAATAGTTTTTCAATGCTCTGGATCAAAAATATTTTGTTCCATAAAGTGTCTTCCGTGCTAATAACGTCTGAAGTGTCTTCTGGATCAAAAATAGCTTTGATTGTATTAAAGCTTACTGAATTTGTATTCTCTTTGTATTGGTTAGTCAAAAACCCTCTTGTCTTTTACGCATTTCCAAGTCCATAGCTCCTTTGCAAAATAATGGGCCTATTTTGTAGCCCAAAATCAAACATTCCCAAAGTTAAGATCTTTCTGTCTTGGACCTATTTCGGAGCCCAGAGCCTAGCATTCCCGGTTTGCAAAAATTTGAACCAACGCGTTCAGACCGATCTGGGCCTATCGGACACGGTGAACCGATTAAATCACTTCTCATTGGACTTTGCATTCCACGTCGAAAGAGTGATGTCTACTTTGTGTGTGTGCTTCTTTATATTTTGATGGTCTTGCATATGCTGCATATCATATGGGTGTATACCAAAGCCAATCTTAGAAACTGTACATACATTCAATTCTGTGTAACTATCTATACTGTATCTAGATGAAGGATGCATAATGTAGAGTTATTATTACAACAACAAACAAACGCTAATCTGGCCGTTGGATATATCACGCACTCAATTAATAGATTTTTTTTTGTACGGACGTTACTTGATTGTTGATGTTGACCCAACGCCACTAAAATTGACTCTTTCTCTTAATATCAACAAAAACCAAACTGTAGTATTCAAACTTCGTTGGCACATTTTTCTTTTCTATTGTCTGATTTAAAAATTTTCTTTTCTATTGTTGTCTGATTTTTAAAACTCCAAACTAGTCAAAATCTAGACAGTCAAATAGCCAACCAAAACAGGATAGAAATTTCAAAAAATAGACAGCTAACTAAAGGTAAATAAAAAAAAAAAAGTAAAGTCAAAAGCATGTGTGGGGGACTTGAGATAAGTAAAAGAATTGAGGGTAGAGGTAGAACATAAAGACAAGAAGTTACATTAAAACATAAGAATCCAAATTTTAATGTTCCCTGAAATGGAAGAAACAGTACAGAAGCCAAAGATTTGGTGAAGCAGAGAGAAAGAGAGAGGTAGTGACTTAAATGTTAGGGAAAGTGAATAACTTCTTTGAACCACTACTGCTACATTATATCTCATCATATAAGTCATACCAATTAGGTACCAAACCCTCTCTTTCAATTTCTTCATTTACTTCTCTGTTCACATAATACAGTTAGTAGTTGGAACTTTGGAAGAAACTTACAACATTCAAAGAACCAAACCAAACATTGACCATTACTTTATGATTCACTAGATCTCCTAAATCTTCTTATGAGTTGTCCAAAACTTTTGTTTTTAATTATCTGTTCATTAACATTGTACATGATTCAGAATTGTTTCCTTATACACATGATTTCCACATTCTTCCTTCTAATGAGATTACTACTATAGAAACATCATCATGGTATCGTCTCCTTTCGCCTTGTGGTATCTCTAGCAATTCATAGAAATCCATACCAGCTTTCTTAGCAGCTCTAAACAAAAGCTCTTGTATAAGGTGTTGAGCTGGATCACCTTCAGGCTGTAATGTGATGAATAGCTCAACCTCTGAAACCGCTTCTTCGTTTGTGAAATATTGGTAGAGACCATCCGATGATAGTATTAGAAACCGGTCCTTCGAGCCTATTCTGTGATGGTAGAGAGATGGTAAGCAGTTGATGTATGGAGACTTCCCTATGTAATCAATTTGGAACATCTCGAGAAGCGCATTGTTCCATTTAGGCTGCAAAATAACATAACAAAATTCATTAGATTCAGACCACACATATTAAGTTTCATGACCAAAAGTGGATGTATGATTATACCTGCTTGAGGAAACCGGCACCAAATGCTCTTGTGACCTTCAAGGATCCTTTAACCCGTTCATTTGTCACCGCGGTATCATCATCCGGATGCTCATTCCTGATTCTTTCAACTTCCTAATAAACCATTACAACATAACAATAAGTAAGTTTATGAAAACCACAAGATGTATATGCATTGAGCTACCAAATATCTACTAACCTCTTCTATATTTGTGCTATGATCAACACTAAGTTGAAAAGCCGATAAATTCGAGACCAAAGATGCTTGATCTCCCCCACAACCTTTCAAATCATTCATCATAGTCTCTTCATTAATCCGTTCCAAATCTTGCCTTATCTTAGCCAACCAATAATCCGACTCCAATTTCTGACCAACAACAGCTCTACTATCACCAACATTCATCACAAAAATATCTTCACCTTTCATCAACATCACAAGAACACAAGAACCCATCAAAGCCAACTCAGGATTCTCCTCAACCATCTTATCCGCATTCTCCAAATACCCTTCTTCAGTCTTCCTCAAAGCTAGCGACATAGCATCCAATACATCCGAATGATTCACCCGTACCCGATGATCCGACCCGTTTCTCCTCTTAATCTGTTCCTTTAATCTACGGTCAAGATCACACCACCGATCATCATCTTCTTGATTCGAACAAGACTCATCATCACCACCACTAGACTCATCCCACAACAATCCTTTAAGCTCTTTATGAAGAGTCGAGTAAAGATGAGTCAGTAGATAATCCGGAGCATCTGGACCGTTGAATCCATCGTATATTCCGACGAAAAGCCAACCATGCTCCTCAGACACAACCACATGTACACGATCCTCACCAGCTTTCCCCTGAGCCCACTGAAGATTCTGACTCTCCATCAAAACGTCGTCGTCTAAGCAACTTCCTCCTCCTTCACTACTAAAGTTCAAGCTATTCACAGTGATCTGATTTTCGTTCCTCTCCGATTCAGATGATTCCTTAACCGATGATTTGATCGGAGCAACGTGTCCTCTCGAAACCGTCTTCGAGATCGCTCGTCGCAAGATCCGAACCAAAGATCGTTTTTTTAAAGCTAAACCATGAGAGAAGCTTCTCTGAAACTGATGATGAACAGAGCTCGACTTCTCAAGCGGACCAGAGAACAAAGGACCAGACAAGAACCCTCTCTCGATCGGACCGGAAAGGAACCCTCTTTCGATCGGACCAGAACCGGAAACGACAGGACCGGAGCTGAGTAGTTTGGGGATTGGTTGTAAAGGGATGGATGAAAACGACGTCGTGCTCTCGAATGCTGCTGCTCTGTCTATATGACCGTAAGGATCGTAGAGTGAAGTAGAGAGAGGAGTCGCTGTGTTAGCACTCACAGAAGCGCCTGAGATTGTACGGAACAAAGTCGTTGTTGCTGCTGTTTCTTCTTCAGAGTAGACTTTTGAGGAAGTGATTAGATTCGGTTCGGGTCGTACGTAGCAGAAAGAGTGACCTAAACCTTCGTCTTGAGGATCTTGATGAGGCAGAACAGAGATGTGTTTTTGTCTGTCTCCGGTGAAACATATAGTCAGTTTTGTTACTCCGTTACCCATCTAGAAAAGTTTTGATTTTTCTTTTTTGTTACAGAATTGCTCTCATCTATGGAAAGGAGAAGGAGAAGATGAGAAACAGAGAGAGTTGACTTATGTGCAGAGAGAAACAAAATGAATATTTCTATGTGTTATTATATAATAACAAGAAAAAGGTGGAATATAAGAAATATTATAAATAAAGAGATATTATTCGAATTTTGTCTGATAATAAATCTTGAGAAAAAGAAAATTTAGAAGATTTTTTTTTTTTTTTGGTTGTTGTCAAACAGACGTTAAAGAGAAGTAAATGAATATTTTCAGAGGGATTGTTAAAAAATGTGAGAAGCGTTGACTAATAAGAGGACTTAAACTCTCAGGGGTTTCTGTATAGATTAGGAAAATATACTGTATGGGTTCTTCGGGATTAGGAGGACCACTCTCGACTATGTGCGAGTGCATGCAATTCGCCTCTTTTGGTGACTATGTAGTACTGTAACTTGTGAAAAAAAAATATGAATTTAGGAGATTATATACTGTAACTTGTTTTTGAATTCATACATAAGTTGTTTTAATTCCCTTTTTTCAGTAAAATTCATTATCTGAAAATACATACTTTGGCAAAAATCATTATCCAAATGTAGAAATTTGCGGTTTACTGTTATTTCAAGAAAGGTTAAAACCAACAACTAAATTATTTTGTGGAAATAAAAGTTTTTAAGAATATGATATCAATTTGTTTGTCCAATTTGGAGAAGTCTGAAATTTTTTTGGAAATTTTTTTTATGTTATTATGCGATTATATTTAAGAAGATCCAAACGATTTTTGACTCGTAGCAAATTTGATTTTACAATCCAAATAAATGTTTCAGTACTAATGGCTACACAATTATGTTTGATGTGGTATATCATTTTTATTCTCGAGTATTTAAAATCATTATTTATTCCAAAAAAACTAATTTATTCGGGAAAAAATCAAAGGATATTTTGTTTTACGGTTTTATTTATAAATTTGCATTTCATTAATATTTTACAATTGTTATTAATTATAAAAGTAAAGTTGTGTCCATAAGTAATGCGACAAAAAAAAAATCTCAAATGACTAGAAAATGCATAGTAAACTAGATTGTGATATTTCTATGAGATCTTTCAATTGAGAATTCCAGAAAGGATATTCACTTCCACACATGAATTCCAAAGTTTCCAACTTTCAACCACAAAAATTCAACACAAAATTAGACGAGAAAGAAACAGTTGATTGGAGAAAACACATAATGACGAGTGATTTGAACATACACGGCAACACAGATTCAGATCGTGTGCGTCGGCGTACGCGTGAACTTACATTGCAAGTAAATACACAAAGAGAAGAGTCTCCCTTACAAACTTAGCTGCGGAAAACTAGGAAATGACCAATTAAACAAAGTCTAAACATCTCTTATTATAGGCTTAATCACATTTTGATTATACAAGTCAAAAGAGGAGCCAACAAATTCACATTTGTTTTTTAATCGCCGTTGGATCTCGTGTAATGTAACTGAATCGGATGGGGTAAGGAACTACCACGTGTCACAGTATCACTGACTTCTTCGTCAACTTTCATAATTCTCTACTCCCCACCACTGTCTCCTTCTCTTACGTAATTGAATATTAAGATTTGGACTTTTTTTTCTTCTTCTTATCGTTAAATTTTAAAATTGATTGCAAAACTAATGTCTTATTAAGTTCATTTTCTAGGAGTTTGGTGGCTTGTATTTATTTTACTTTGGTTGGGGGCAGTTGTGATAATTACGATTCTTAATCACGCCCATCCAACTAAATTCCTCTTTTTTTTTTCTTGTATAAATCCAACTAAAGTCTTTGACTTTGTTTTCCTAATTACGTTTTGTTTAAGATTAATTTGAAAGGAACAGACAACCTTTTTCTTCTAAACTATGTATCGTATGGTGACCACTGACCACATACGCATAAGAGATAACATGTTAAGTTTAATATATTGTTTGATTGCTTAAATTTAAGATCTGAAACATACGACGATATATTTATAAACAAATTAATTATATCAAACACTAATTTAGACTACAATTCCGCTTAACACACGAATTTAAAAAACAAAAATCATTGTTCTTTTTACAAAACGTCAAATGCGAAGATGTTTATTGCATGAGACTAGAAAAGCTCGTTTTTAAAAAAAGTTATGGGGGAAACTGTTTTTTCTGTTTAATCAATAGCATATGAAATTATGTTTTAGAGATAACGTATATATAGAGAGGTTAAAAAGTGAAGAAAGAAAACAGAACAAATTAAAAAAAAAAAAACATAACAAATATGTAAAAATGTATTTGTACAAAGTATATACATAGTTAGTTGCAGGATTAATTGACCTATCAAACTCTTATCATCTAATCATAATCAACAACAGATCATTAGTAAAGTAAACCGACCTTTAACCAGAATCTAGTTGAGCTAAACCAAAATTGGTTTGATTTGATAAAGTCCAACATTTACTAACACTGCATTGAATAGTTTTTATTTTGAAGAAAGTCTTACTCTCTTAAAACGACATTAGATTAGGAAATTTCACAAATATACAAACTAGTGATAAGTCAGGAACAATAGCAGTTAGTAATATATTTAAAAAGGTCAATAAGGATAACATAGTCTAGTAATTTTGTTTCCATCTGAACACTTGGAAGACGTACGTAGTCTTCTTCTAGTAGGGGTAAAAAACAAAACCCTGATTAGGGTTTTAATCTTCCAGGTCAATCTTGGCTTCTCCTGGTCAAACCTGGCTTACAAGTTATTTGACATCATTGTTGACAATTTCATAATCCAGTCACATCCGTTATTCAAAACTATATTTATAAGTAAAAGTTGATTGAGGTCCCTTATCTGGTGACTAAACAAACTATCTAGTTAGTATTCTTTATGTTCAACCAGATAATATAACATCCTATTACCATTTGACAAAATTAACATTAAAAACGAAAAAAGTGTAAGCAGCCAAAAAATATCGCCACAAAATAGTATAAAAATATGTCACAAAACACAAGTAGCCTAACAACTACCCATCATCCTACTTGGTTGGTTAGCATACTTTACTAGCGCAAATTGTTTGGGTTCTTATTAAAATCAACCAATTCTAGAAACTTTTAATTCATCTAAATTTGGTTATACATTGAAGAATCTTGCCTATAAAAAACCCACAAGATTTATGATTTATTGATGTATATTAATCCCGGGTCTAACCAATTGATCATAGACATCTATATAAGATTTTTTTTTTTTTTNTAAAATTTTTTTTTTTTTTTTTTTTTTTGTAAACACATCTATATAAGATTTTCTTCTCACAAAACAAGAAAAAGAAATTGGTTCTTGATATGATGCATAATTTGCATTATGTTGGATTTATATGATTATATCACATATGTTTTTTTTTTGCATGTTTTATTTCACCAAAAACAAGAACTATTTTTATTAAAATGAATAAAGACTATACATTAAAAATCTTAATAAATTTGATAACATCCACAAACCATAATAATTAATGATTTTTTTTTTGTGAAATAAATAAACGTGCACTACCAATTACCAAAATAAACAAAAAAACACTAATTAAATAGTATTATAACAAATAAAAATCAAGAATAAAATATTTTATAAGTTTCTTTGTGATAAGTTGAAATATACTAGATATAAAAAAATAAATGTAGAAAAGTACATGTATATATATTGCATTGAGGAATAATTATTTATATATAATATACAAGTATTTCTCGTGGCGTGTAAGGGTTATATAAAATGATGAAACAGACATATTTTGATAATATTCTTACAAGTAGACCGGGCCATATTTGGCGGGTAAAGCAGAACCACATAGGAGAACTTAAAAAGTCTTTCACTTCTTTCTTGTTCAACGTCTTCCTCGTTTTCCAGAGACTTTCCGTTGCATTAAAATCCCTCTTCAGATTTTTTTTCTCTGTTTCTTATGTTCTTAGGTTTTGTTATTAAGTAACACTTGAATTTATTTTGCTACTTAGTGGTTGCTGAATCACTTATTTCGTCTTCTTCTTTGATCAGGTCAGCTTCTACTACTAGATAAAATCTTTTAACTGATTTGATTCCTCTATCCTTATCCAAAACTTTTTATTCTAGTTTAGCTTTTGTATGATTTGGTTCATCAAAAATGAAACAAGAAATATAATTTTGATGATTTCAGACAAGCTACTACTAAGTCTGGTCTGACTATTTTTTAATTTGTATGTCGCTATTGTTGTACTCTGTCTTTCACACCTTGGTTACTCAAAGTAATTTTTAATTATGTTTTCTGCAGATAACAAAAATGGGGAAGCATTTGAAAAACGAGAATTCGAGTCCAAGACATGGCAAACATAATCACAAATCATCAGGCTGGTTAACTGGAATGCTTCATGTTCTTGACTTTAACCATTGGAGAACTAAGAACCGCCCAATATGTAAGCCTATCTTTTTATATTTTCTAAATGTTTTTCTTTTTCTTTTTAATGATTAGAAGGTTTTCGCTTACTTCGTATATTGCTTGTCGGACCAGAGCATGTAATATGGTCCTCTTTGTTGCCACTCGATCTAATGACCTTTATGTTTCACTCCTAGAGTCCTAGTTATTTCTATTTCAAGTAGAATGAATTTGTTAAATGATGGGGTTTACTCTGTATTCATAGGTTGGAAGACCCCAAGAACACATTCCTTGATGCGTGAAACCGATGAACAAGAACCGTTTCTTGATTCTAAGAGTGAAGAACAAAAGACTCTTAGTGTTGTTGCGGAGGAGCCAACGAGACAACTGAAAAAGACGATGACAACAAAGCAAGTAACAGAATATGTTGATTTTCTTGAAATCTTGAGAAAGGAAGATGTTTTTGTCAAGATACTTAATGATCCGAATTCGAAGTCTGGTAAGCAAGTGGAAATCAAGTCTAATCCAAGAGTTTTGCCTAAGTCAGGCTCGTTTCCCCTCGCACGCTCTTCACGTCCCGCGAGGATTGAACACAAGCTGAATGAAAATTGGTATACTCCGAAGCAGAACAGTGCGGTTTTAACTCTTAATCTTCCAAAAGAGACTTCTTCTGAGGAACAAAAACCAATCTTGCCTTCTCAAGGTTCAGCTAATGATCATCGGTTTAATCACGCGGTGGTAAATGGGTTTAGAGAAATCAAGAAGTTGCTCAAGAATGCAATTAAAGACCGAAAGCGCACGAAGACAAAGAAGAACAAGAATTCGTCTGACTCAAAAGATGATCATATGGGGAAGTATTCTCAGCTCTTGGAGCAGAATTATACAAGAAAAGGTGGCGAATTTCGTTCGAAGAGCTTAAAACTTTCGTATGAAGAGAGAAAGAGCGATTCGAGAGATGATAATAAACCGAAATTCTTCAGACGGATCTCGTCCTTGTCCAGCCTTGAAGTTCTTGGTTCATTTCTGACCGAATTGCCTCGAGACAGTTCTCCTAGGAAACCTGTGGATCAAGATACTAACTTAGGATCCAAGAAATTTGTATTGCCATCCGAATCTCCGGTGAGAACAGAGAAGGAAGAAAAAAAAGATAAAGTGCAAGAGGAAAGAAGCCAAGAAAATCACTTAGACAGCCCAAAGCAAAAGATCTTACAACAAGATCCAGATCCAGATCCTAGTACTAGTTTTTCGGACAGTACTGCACAAAAGACAGAGACTATAATCTCACAAGGTAAGCTCTTGAACAACATAACTAATCATATCTTCATCTTTAGATACATAACTAAATTTTACGGTTGCTTGTGCTACAGGTTTAGGTCTAAGTTCTGTAGAGATTTACAACCATGAAGAAGAAAATGAAGATGCCTACTTCTGTTATGTAAAGAAGGTTTTAGAAATTTCAGGCTTCCTCGAAGACGAATACAACGGAGAGAAATGGTACTCAGAGGAACAACCTTTAAATCCATCACTACTCTACGAACTCGACATACAAGAAGAATCACTGAGCAAAGAGCTTCTCTTCGATTTAATCAACGAAGCAATCGCGGAGACTCGCAACCAATCACACATCTATTTCCCTAAAACATTTTCTCTTGCATATCCAAATAATGGTAAACGTTTCCTTGATGAGGTATGGGGCAGAGTCGAGTGGAGCCTCTCTGGTTTAGGAACTGAGCATACAGATCGTTCATTGGATGATATCGTGGGTAGAGATCTCACAAATAGTGATGGATGGATGAATCTACGAGGTGAAACTGAATGGTTAACTCTTGAGCTTGAAGATATGATTTTTGATGAAGTTTTAGATGAACTGCTTTGTGCATATTAGTAGTTTACAGAAAAAACTTTTTTTTTTCAGTATGTATCAGTTAGGTTCTTTCCTCTTTCTTTTTTGACATACATGTATATATGTATGATATGCTGTTTGATACAAATTCTAGATTTCTTCGGCTTGTAATATCTGAGAAATACAAACTGACTTGTGAAAATGAAATTATATACTTTGTGCAACTCTTCCATTTCTCAAGATTATTGATTATAAATGAAAATAATCATTTACAAGATTTTAGTAATTCTACAAAATCATTAAAAAAATGGAAACTATATTTGATTTTATAGTTTCCATTTTTTTTTTTTTTTTGCGTATTATTTACGATGTTGTAAAATTACTAAGAAAACTTGTAAAGAGTGATAAATTTGGGCCGTGTGTCTTAAGAGGTCGAATTTGGGCCGAGCCCATTACGGTTAAACCCTCGGCTTCAGTCTTCACTTTCGTCTCTCCGACCACCACATCGGCATATCCTCCGATCGATCATTTTCCTCGGCGAGTTGCTTGATCTTACTGTAACACTCTCTTAAAGTCGCCGGAGATCCATCGGACATAAGTTAATGTGGCTAAGTCGGGCGGTTCCTGTCCGCTTATTGGGATCTAACCGAAGACTTCAAAAACCTCCATGGATGAGATTACCTGTTGCCTTCTACTCAGATTCTTCCGAGAAAAAGGGAAAAGTCGCGCCTTTACAGGTCAATTCAACATCTATTCACAAATAAAAACCATCTCTTCTAGCTTAATTTCTTACTGAATTTGTGATTTGTCGTGTTGTTGTTGTTGTTGTTGCAGGAGACTAGAATGAGAGATAGGTTTACTCTCTACGCACGTGGTGGTGAAGGTGGAAGTGGATGTTCCAGTGTCCGTCGGAGTCGTACAGATCGCTATGGGAAACCTGATGGTATAACTCCGAATTGATAATTCTATTTAATGCTTATAGCTGAATCATGTTTCAGTGTTTGTAGATGTATCTGAAATGGTAACATGATCCAATATTGAAGCTTTGAAATTTGATTGTTCGAAGAGTATTATTGATGTTAATGTGATTGGGACTTAGTTCAGGTGGAAATGGTGGGAGAGGAGGTGATGTGATACTAGAATGCACACACGCTGTTTGGGATTTTAGTGGATTACAGCCTCATGTTGTAAGTATACACCTCTCTATTTTACGTTTTTTCGAGCAAGATGTGATTAGTCTTAACTGATTTCTTATGACGTGTTTTGCAGAAAGGTGGGAAAGCTGGACAAGGAACTTCCAAGAACAGGATTGGAAACAGAGGAGAAGACAAGGTTATATATTCTGTTTACCATTCCTCTGCTTGGGAGTTAACATCTTTACGCTGACTATGATTATCCATTTGTGTCACTACAGGTTCTGCAAGTGCCTATTGGAACAGTGATTCATCTTCAGGAGGGGGAGATTCCATCTCAGGTCGTAAACGAGTCTCCCAAAGATTTGGATCCATGGGACCTTCCTGGCACACTTGTTGATCCTGCATCCGAGGAAAATCTTGATGTTGATCAAGAAACTATGCCAGAACCTGTTCAAGTTGAAGCTGAGGAAGAGAGTGTAGTGAGACATCTAGGTGTGCCAAAGGAAACTGATTTGGGAGAGGATGAAGGAGATATTGATCAAATCAGGTATAATGTTGCGGAATTGACAGAACAAGGTCAGAGAATAATCATTGCTCGTGGTGGTGAAGGCGGTTTGGGTAGCGTTTGCGCTACACGTTATTTAAGAGGCACTAGATTTGCTAAAAACATGACCCGTCAAGGCACTTTGAGGACTATGGAGGACGATCCTGATGAGGAGGAGAATAATATAGGGACGAGTCTTAAATCCGGGTCGCTAGGTTCCGAGGCTGTCATGATATTAGAACTCAAGAGCATTGCTGACGTCGGTCTTGTAGGGATGCCAAACGCAGGGAAAAGTACTCTGCTCGGTGCGCTGTCCCGTGCTAAACCCCGTGTAGGCCACTACGCCTTCACGACACTCCGTCCCAATTTAGGAAACGTAAACTACGAAGATTTCTCCATGACAGTAGCAGATATTCCCGGACTTATAAAAGGAGCTCATCAGAACCGAGGACTAGGCCATAACTTTCTCCGCCACATTGAACGTACCAAAGTCCTGGCTTACGTTGTTGATTTAGCATCGGGGCTAGACGGTTGCAGAGGTATTACACCGTGGGAACAACTGAGAGATCTAGTAATGGAGCTTGAGTTCCATGAGGAAGGGTTATCCGATAGATCATCTTTGATAGTGGCAAATAAGATCGATGAGAATGGTGCGGATGAGAGACTAGAAGAACTGGAGAGGAGAGTGAAAGGAGTGAAGATATATCCGGTTTGCGCGGTTCTTGAAGAAGGTGTAGCTGAGTTAAAAGATGGTCTGAGAATGCTTGTAAACGATGATGGTGAAGGATCAGAGAGATTGAAATTGGAGAATATCTGTGTTGACTAGTTTAGTTTTGTATCTCTTTTGAATTACTTGAGTTGATGAAATATTTGAATTGAATTGTCCTGGAGAAGTGGCTCTCCACTGTTGTGTAATGAAATATTTGAATCGAATTGTCTTGGAGAAGTGGTTTACTATTTTCCACCATCTTTTATCTTTCAGTTGTAAAAAACTTTTGCTATTTTATAAGAAAAGAAAGTACTTCATCTGAAATTAAAATCTCTACACCAAAAGAAAAAGAAAAAAAACTCCAAAAAATCAAAGACTAATGTCAATTAAAATGCAACTGTCCATGGTCTCCATGACTACACACACCCATGTATATTTCCCAACAAAAAGAGAAAAAATGTCACTATACCAATACCACTTTTGAAATTATAGGCCAAATTGTGAAGTAAACGTCTAAACGAGGATGACACGTAAATGTTTTGGATTTGTGATGGGAAGAAAAGGGTAATTCAAGACTTTGAAGGGGCAAGAAGCCAAAGACCAGAACTTCTTAGTCTTTTACAATGACCCCATCTACGATTGTGTGTTATTCCTTATATTTTCCTTTTACAGAAAGTAGTGAACCTCGTGAATTCGTGTCTTACAAAAGCTTCTAGATTCTATGTCAGGGGTTTTTATTTTTGTTTTCTATTTCTCTAACGTGGAAGTTGGAACACACCAAATAGCTACAAAAACTATAGACTCACTTTTACACTAGATGTGGGGAAAAAACATATAAAACCAAAAAATTCATATCAAGGTGTGAATTCGTTTTCCAATATTAACAAAATATTCATATTTAGCTCGTTAAAATAGTATTACGATTTAGTTTATTAGAAAATTCAAACCCTAACAAACCATAAACCGTATAAATATCATTCAACAATTTCAGTGTATATGTCTAATGTCTTAATATTTCGTCTTGAGTTAGTCCAAGTGACCACAGGACAATTTCGAAACAGATAAATAATATTTGTTACTAAATTAGTTTACCTGACGAATAAGATAATCTTAGTATAAGACTCATGAAAAAGAAAGGATGTTGTTCTTCCTATTAGTATATATGTGTATATGTCTAATGTCTTTATCACAAAGAGCAACTTGTTAGATAATCTAATTTTGACAAAGAATATCTGTGATCATTTACATTTGTATATTTTTAGTGTTTATTAGAGCATGTCCATTGAAGTTGCTTATACTCAAATTTCTTAGCTATTCACCATTTAAATAAATGAAAATTAAAATTTTGGCATATTTTTGTTAGGGGCTGACCTTATTTAAGCAATTTTCTCAAGTTTAGCAACTCATATGTGTCAATCTTTGATTGGTTCTCCCTTTTTTTTTACCAAACCCAAATTTTATGTTCTTGATCATGTTGTTTACATGTTTTTTATTATTGTATGTTTTTTTATCTTTGGATGATTTGTAAGTTTATATACTTAATTTATACATAAAATAAAATTATTTCAAATTTATTGTCTTTTTTAATCCTTAAGCAATCCAGAATTGCTAATCAGTAGAAGTGATTTTTTTAGCAAAACTATAGTAGAACTCTTAGAATAATTTATTGTTATATTTATTAATTAAAAATTATCAAACAATCTTAAAGATTGCTTGTGAATGGAGATGGTCTTAGTTCATGAAAATTCATTATTTCTTCTTATATACTTGTGAAAATGAAAGTAATAGAATTTCAAAAAAAACAGGAAAAGAAAATGAAAGTAATATATTAAGAACAGGAAAGAGGCACGCTTCATGCCTCTTATTTTGGTCGGCTCTTTGTTGCGTGTACGACCTTTTTTCTTATTGGCTAATAATTTGACAATTTCTCAAACTCTTTGGAACCAATCAACTATAAAAGAAAATAGTGGCCAAGTTGATTTATATATCTCCGTAAGTAAGAAAATATATATATTTGTAGATTTATTTAGATGCTCAATTACATGCGAAGGAAAAAAACAACTCTTAATTTAATGATAAAACAAAAATCATTTCTCAATTTGAGCCACTTTATGTGTTATTAAGAATGTTTATATAGAAGAAAAAATCCAAAAGTAGCAGATTGTGTTTTCTTTTCATCAACATGTCATTCTACAAGTTTACAAAATAATCTTTAGAAGATAAAAAGAATATTTTTTTTTTCTGTTTCAACCAAGAAAAGACTTTTATTTTCTTTTCCAATACGAAATTAAAAACTTTTTAATAAACCATACAAGAAATGACACGTGTATGGTTGATACAAGACCGAATCTCTCCTCTCTTCCTCTATAAATAGTGGCCATTCCCTTTGTTCAATTCACAAATCATCATAATCATCAAAAGAAGAAACTACAAGTTTAAATCAAAGAGAATCAAAAGAAGCAATGGCAGGTTCTAACTGTGGATGTGGTTCCAACTGCTCATGTGGTGACTCTTGCAGGTAATATACCTAACTTCTCTATTTTTTAACTATTACTAGGTGATCAACCCGCATCAAAACGTACATCTGATTAATTTAGTCCTTAATTTCGTCATCTTAATTTTTTGGTTTAGCTGCGAGAAGAACTACAACACCGAGTGCGACAGCTGCAGCTGTGGATCAAACTGCAGTTGCGGTTCAAACTGCAGCTGTTGAAGAAATGATCGTGGTCTAATATGCAGGGAAATTGGAGGATAACGTGCTCTTATGTTAAGAGAACCGTGTGTGTTTGAATAAAGTCTTGATATTATGTTGCGTAATAACTCTCTTAAACTTGACTTTTTCCCTGCTTTGTATCTGTGGTGATCTGTGTGTGGTTGTGTGATGTTTTCATTTGTAACGTAAAACCAAAAAAAATATTATATATATGTTTATTGACTTTTGTGTTTATTAAGATATCTATATGTCTCCTCCTCTCTCTGTCTACATATAGAGTTATAGGGACATGTTTGAAACATATGATAACATCCCTAGGCAAATGACATCTTAAATCTAAAATTCATTACATATTCAAAGAATACGGATTTCTAATTAAAATTAAATAATAAAGCTGAAAATGAAAGAATTGACTAGAATTTGTAACATAGCGATTTGTGTTAGTATTGTTACCGCCTAAATTCGAATTTTGCATATTATTGAATTGTTGAGAAAAAATCGAATGAGGAATCATGGGCATTAATATGTCTATAAGTTCCTTTTCTATTGTGTCTAGATGTTAATATGTTATACAAAACATTCCTAAAATCGAACCAAACTGGGGACATAAGTAGAACATGTCAAAATGATCACCAATAGAGATATCACCACGAAAGATTTCTCTTAATTTATTCTCTTCCTTTCCAATAACGTATACACCGTTGCTGGTGAAATTCATGCATACGTAACAATAAGCAACAAATTTCATATCATGGTCGATGAAGAAACCTGCTTGACAGGTAAACCAAGTATAAGGAAAGTCGTTCTAAATTCCTCATAGTTTGAAGAAGGATTTTAGACTTCCAGTCCAAAATGTAAGCTTCAGTTTTAGCAGGTGTGTTCAACAAATAATTTTGAATGGGTTTTAGATGGTTTTGCGTAGTTTTTATAAAAGTCTCCGGAATTCTTTGTTGCCAGAATCGACTCGCAATGAACCTCCGATTCAACACCAATACGCTAGATTAAACGATTGATCACTTTAGGAAACTCACAATCACTCCCGTACACACTCGATGATAACCTTGAAGATAGTTTATCACGCAAAACAGAACGAAAAACAGAGAAAGAGAGAAAGGACACAAGATTTGTTTACCCAGGAGTTCGC
>OVAP01000080.1:0-12802 GCA_900406295.1 Aurinia saxatilis | reverse complement strand
AGATAACCGAAAGCAAACCGCAGACATTTCCAATTGAACCGTATGGACCGGATTCAATTTCCTCCCTTAAGCCAAACCTTCTGTTTCGACTAGAGTGTCCGCTTTACTCTTTGCTTCCCAAACCTTCTGATTCTTGCAACATTCAAATTTGGCAATTCATTAACATAATTGAAAATGAATAGCGAATCCTATACAATTTACATATTAATGTTGAATTATTTTCATTTTGAATATATTTTTTCTTTCAACACACCTACTTAGGATGGGTTGATAGTTGTTAATTTTGACACATTCATCTCATATCAAATCTCACTTTCTCTTCAGATGAGTGAAAAAACTCATATTATTTATACAAATATTAATTACTATACTTTTTATGCGCAAACTCTAATACTCTCATGATGTAGTTGTGGTGACTCTGGGGTGATTGGTAAAAGAGCTTCTCCCTACCCAAAAAAAGAGAGATAAAAGAGCTTTTAAAATTGTTGAGACTTTAATATATAAAAAATCATGGATTTATTCAGAAAAATCTCTAAAATCCTAAAAATTTTCCTAAAAATTCTTACCGTCAATTTCTCCACATCTTTATTTTTGTAGACAATTTTTTCTAGAACCACAAAAACTGATGTTTTTAAAAAAGTTGTACAACTACAGGTTTTAAAACTCTTACCAATCGGCACCTATATCTGTCTTTATTTTCACATAAATGCGAACATGCATATATATTAGATCTCTAATGAAAAGAGAGATACTTTAGTTTTAATTAGGATGCTAGAGATTGTATTTTTATTTGGAAGAAATACACAATAACATAACAACAAAAAACAAGCATAAAGGAAAACAGAACAAACAATCGCCCCTTCAAAGTTAAGGCTTGAAAGAGAAGCCGTTAATGGTGAAACCTCCATCAACACAAATAGTTTGACCAGTAATATAAGAAGCTGCAGGAAGACATAGAAATGCCACTAGTGACGATACTTCATTTGCTTCTCCAACACGTCCCACTGGTGTCCTACTCTCCACTTCTTGTTTATAGTCGTCATCACTGAGTAACTAATTAAGAGAATTCAACATATAAGTATTTTGTTTTCTTTTCTTTTGGGTGACATTGAGAGAATTGAAACTTGGCATATACAATTTATAATATTTTTTATCTCCATAGTACATAATTTTTATATTTTTATTGCCTTACATTGGTAGTTAAAGGAGTTGATATGAACCAAGGGCACACAGAGTTAACCCTTATGCTATCACTTGCCCACTCGCATGCTAAGGTTCCTTGATAGCTGATTCATAGCTCCTGTATATAAAAAATATATGTTAGTTTTAGAACGCGAAAGATGATTAATTGTTTGAGTGTATATACCTAATTACCTTTAGTGACTCCATAGATGGATCCAACATTGGCATGAACAACCCCGGCAATAGAAGACATGAACACAATGCTCCCTAAACCAGAAGCTTTTAACAAAGGATGCGCGAGTTGTGAGAGATGAAAAGCTGACTCTAGATTTGTAGTCATCAAAAACGAGAAGTCTTCTGGTGTATACTCTGTGGTCGGCTTTGTTATACATGTTCCCGCATTGTTTACCTATAGATGTATATAGACCCAAACTAAACAATACTCGAACACATAAATATATATAACTTCTTGATAAAAAAATCCATTATGGATTTTGCTCTTATATATTAATAAACTTACGAGAATGTTGAGTCTTCCTTGGAAGACAGAGGACACGGTATCCATGAGTTTCTCTCGTTGTTCACGAGAAGAAACATCGCAGACAGAAATTGTGACCTGAAACCCTTTTTCTTGCCACTCACATAAGCATTCTTGAAGATGAGTTTCGTTTCTGGCACATGTGTGTACTCTTGCTCCTAACATAGCCAGTTCTTCCACCACAGCTTTCCTGCTCACAACGCACATGCAATTTGGGTTTATAGATCTTTCTGATTTTCTCATTTCCTGAGTTGTGTTAACTAATTACATTGAAACATATATATGTACACACAATCGAGATACCAACATATATAGTCTATGAATTTAGTATTGGACTAATAAATATGAAAAAAGTAGGACTGGGATTGACCCTAGGCCATTGGAGCCACCGGTGACAAGAGCGGTCATGCCTACAAGACTCCATCTTGGTTTGTCTCTCAAGCTTTCCCCTGTCTTTGCCATTTCTGGTTATGAGCCACAGATCAGTCAGATATTCTTTCTTGTATATCTGAATTAATTCATAATTAATTTATTGATAATGACCGTTCGTAAATACTAGACCACACGCATCCTCGCGCAGAGATGTAAAGCGGTGTAGGAAAGGGCTTTTCAAACTAATGGGCCTTGCAATGTTAAGCCCAACTACTGGGATCCACACAAAAGTGTTAATGTTTTTGTTTTTTCTCTCTTGTTTGGTTGTTGGTCAACAGAAAGACTGTTCTAATAGGAAAATCAAATTAGTCACAAGATTATAACTAGTAAGTAGAATTAGAAAATGATTGAAGTTGTCATTGACTATAGATTAACCTGATTCTATACGAAGGGACATTTTTAACATTTATAGACCCCCAAAACCAATCTTTTGTGACAGTTTTATATTGTTGCTGCTTAAGATTTTCACCATCAACAATACACTGATGAATGGTACTGCCTCGTCCTTAGATTTGTAATATTTGATATATCCTAACAAGTTAAAAAAAATATCCAACAATTTTGTAGTCGAACCACTAAATTAAGGCTTTGATTTGAAGGAAAAGCCGTTGATAGTGAAACCTCCATCAACGCAGATTGTCTGACCAGTTATATAAGAAGCTGCAGGGAGACACAAAAATGCAACAAGTGATGACACTTCATTTGGCTCACCAACTCGCCCCATTGGTGTCACACTCTCCACCTTTTCTTTTACATCTTTATCAGCAAGGAACTAAAACATTTTCACATAAACAAAATGCTATTCATTATATATATGTCCCATATATACTATTAATGAAGTGATTTTTTTTGTTTTGGCTCTTAGCCTTACAGTTTTAGTTGATGGAGTTGTGATGTACCATGGACAAACAGAGTTCGCCCTAATATTATCACTCGCCCATTCGCACGCCAAATTTCTTCCCAGCTGATTGATGGCTCCTGGAATGCTTACATATAATATGTTACTAATTAACTTCAAATAAATTGAATGGACCATTTATACAAACATATATGTGTACCTTTGCTTGCCGCATAGATTGATAAGCCACTCAAATTCACAAACCCAGCAACAGAGGATATGAACACAATGTTCCCTGAACCAGAGGCTTTCAACAAAGGGTGTGCGAGCTGTGATAAATGGAACGTTGACTCGAGATTGGTACCCATTATAAACGAGAATTCTTCACTTGTACACTCTGTGGTCGGCTTTAATATACCTATTCCTACATTACTTACCTGTATACAACATGGTTTGGTTATTTTGAAACCAAGCTCGAGGAAGGGGGGCTAATATATATAAACTTACGAGTATGTTGAGTTTTCCATTGAATAGATAGGACCCGGTTTCCATGAGCTTCTCTCGTTGTTCACGAGAAGAAACGTCGCACACCGAAATGGTGACCTGAAACCCTTTTGCTTGCCATTCACGTAAGCGTTCTTGAAAATGAGTTTCGTCTCTGGCACATGTGTGGACTCTTGCTCCCAACATTGCTAGTTCTTCCACCACAGCTTCCCTAATCATACACACACATATAACATGGATTTATAAACCTTTCTGATTTTCTCATTTCACGAGTTGTGTTAACTAATTAAACATTAATTGGAATACAATCATAAGACCAATATAAGAGAGACTCAGATTCAGTATTGTAATAGAAGAAAGTAGATGAAATAGGAGATTTGGGGGGCTGACCCGATGCCTTTGGAGTCACCTGTGACAAGAGCGGTCATGCCTACAAGACTCCATCTCGGTTTGTCTCTCAAGCTTTCCCCTTTCGTTGTCGTTGCCATTTCTGCTTATCAGTTCCTTTTACCAAGATCTCAAAACGGAGCCACAGAGTCAGATATTCTTTCATACAGATCTGAACCTTTACAACCTTTTTAGAAAACTCATAATTAAGTATTGATCATGACCGTTCGTAAATAGTAGACCACACATATCCTCCTCGCGTAGGACAGGGGTTTTCAAAATAATGGGCCTTGTTAGGTTAAGCCCAACTACATGGGATCCACACAAAAAGTGTTTTTGATTTGTTTTCTTGTTTGGTGGTCAACAGAAAGATTGGTTTCACGAGCCTAATTAGGGACGACAAGTTTTCTTCGATAAAATCTGATGCAAGAAAGTATTGTAGCGATATACGAGGTTCAAGAATTCAATTAACTACGATCCCTGAAAACTATATTTTATAATTTTTGTCTACACCTTGAATAAAAAGGAATCCTCATGTGATCATGTGAGCATGTGACATGCTTAAGTTGACTTGGAATGGAACCCTTAATCAGCGCTGAAGTCAACCTCTTGATTGTCGTGAGTCGTGACTCGCCAAGTAAACCCTTTTGATTGAGTACTATCCATTAATTAAATTAATTAATTTACGTGTGATTTTTTTTCTCTTACACAAACACCTATACTATAAATTTCGATAAAAAAAAGTAAATATCATTGACCATCGCAAATTTCTTATTTTATCGAGGAGGAAAATGACTTCTTTTGGAGGAAAGGAGCTTTTTTTTTTTTCAACAAACAAACTTCGATTAATTTAGCATTTGACAATTTCAAGCTACCTATTTATCCAAACAAAAAAATTCAGAAATTTGTGGATGATGTTAAAATTTATAAATTTTCAAGTTCAAACTCAATTAACAATGATCAAATTCTAGTATATTTTTCTACCATTCATTGTCAATTTTCAATTACCAATCTACATATCGAAAACCCATTTTTTGTAAATAACAATAGGAAAGTTCACAATTGACACATGTTATGATCTGATATAATAATGTTGCACATTTTTGTAAATTATAATTTTGATACATGTAATAGTCATTGTTGAATGCAATTTTTCTTCTTTTTTCAGGTGAAATAGTTGTTTTTATTTTTTTTATTATACAAATCATATCACATGTAAAATCACATACGATTAATAAAAGTATGTTGTCAACGATTTTTGAATGCAATTTGTATAAGAAAAGTATAAGTTTTCAAAATCAAATGTAAAATGCAATATTTAAATCAACGAGCCTTATTTTTTTTTATGAAATCTTATTATGGAGCAAAACCCAACACCAAAAGGAATCAGATTATAAGTTGCATCAGCAACATACACAAATGCACTAGTGTCGGCTCATCAAGCGTTTGGCTGATAGGAAAAACCATTGACGGAGATTCCTCCATCAACACAAATGGTCTGACCAGTAATATATGAAGCTGCAGGGAGACACAAAAATGCCACAAGTGATGCAACCTCTTTTGGTTCTCCAACACGACCAAGTGGTGTTCTACTAGACAAACTCTCGTTAAAACCAGCATCTTGAAGAAACTGGCCATTCACAAGATTGCAAAAAACAAAGAATAAGAGAAGTGGATGGTGTAAAACGTAAAAAGAAAAAGAAAAAATTGAAAAGGGTGGAGCAACAGCTTTGGCTCTTACAGATTGAACCAGAGTAGTGTCGATAAAATTAGGGGCAACGGCGTTGGCTCTTATGCCGTCCTTTGCCCATTCACATGCCAAATTTTTCGCTAGCTGATTCAAAGCTCCTGTTAGGAATGCCAAAGAAAATTAGAACTTCATGTATAAATACAGAGATTCATTAGAAGTGAGTATATTATTAGGACCATCAATTAGTCGTTGGAAGTAGCCTCTTGATTTTGTAAATATACCCAAGAAAATCTTGTTTTCATATATGTTAAATGAATATATATGAAAAATTATATAGGAATATGAAAACTTTCAGTTTGGCTTTACATAATGAACTATACATAAAATCCACAATACTACCGCGTCTAGTATAACCGAAAATGTCATTATTGATTAGTCTGTTTATGTACCTTTGGTTAAACCATAGATGGATGCACAGTCAAGTGATACAACCCCTGCCACAGAAGAAATAAAGACGATGCTTCCAAATCCAGACGCCTTTAGGAGAGGATGTGAAAGCTGGCTAAGATGAAAAGCAGATTCCAAGTTTGTTGAAATATGGAACGAGAAATCCTCTGCCGCATATTCTGTTGTTGGCTTCATGAGAGCTGCGCCAACATTGTTCACCTATGTCCAAAAAAAAAAAAAAACAGTATATGTCACTGCTAAGTAGTAGTTAGTTTTTCTAAAAGAATATGCTTAAATGGTTTCTTTAAATTAAGATCAACGTACAAGAATGTTGAGCTTGCCATCGAACATGGTTGAGACGGTTTTCATAAGAGTTTCTCTCTCAGGACGGGAGGATACATCACAGATCGAACCACTCACTTGAAACCCTTTCTTTTCCCATTCGCTTAGTCTTTGATTGAGCAATGTTTCAGATATGTCGCACACATGGATTCTAGCTCCAAAACCGGCTAGCTCCTCTACTATGGCATGCCTAAAACATTTTAAAAAAAATATTAAAAAAGGTAGCGATCGTGCATCTTAAACATAAGCAGAACGACCGGTAAAAATTATGAAATCGAGTAGAAAGACGAACCCGATTCCGTTAGCTCCACCAGTTACAAGAGCAGTCATACCTTGAAGACTCCATCTTTGATTCATTTTGTGTCTTATTTGTCGTGAATACCGTGATTAGAGATGCCACATGATATATATGGAGAGGGCCTTGGTGCCACTTAATAGTAAACACTATATATTACAGGTTGTGCCAATGGTTTTGGTGTATATTTTTCTTTTTCTTTTGGTCAAAAAGTGTTATGGTCTTATCTTATTATATATAGATGAATACGTTCAACATATATTTGATACATGGCATAATTATAACTTCTAAGATCGTGTAATGTGTTTTTGTTGATTTAGATTGTAATAAGTGTTAATATTTACAAAACTTGGAAAAAAGAGAAACTTATATCTTAAATAAGATTGATGAAAAAAACATAAAAAGGAAGATAAGTCATATATATATATATATAGTCTAAGTAATATAAAATTGGATGAGCTTCGGCATATGGGATCGTGCCACGTTTATTTGTGTTTTTTTTAACGTCTCGTTTATTTGTTAATTTTGATTGTGATTAGAAAAATGAAAAACAAGAATCTTATATCCTAAATGAAAAATATGGAAAAAAACAAAAACAAAAGGAAAAGAAGTTGTCCTAACAAAAAAAAAGGAAAATAAGTCACATTTCTAATTTTGTCAGATTATATTACCACGTATTTCCCCCCCTACACTAATTAAATAATTAAAATTTTCAAAGGAAAAGAACAGTTCCTAATGAACCGTTGAGCAAAAAAAAAAAAAAGATTAAAAAGTTGATGTCATATTTATAAAATATTCCCCTTTATGTAATAAAGATGATATGATTTGTACTGTATATGTAATGAATAAAATATGATATGTATATAAATTTTTTAATTATACGACTGGGTCATAATACTATTAGTTATTATAAATTTACGTGGTTGGTATATAGCCGTCAGAATAGACCAATATTACAAAAATTATATACAATCAGGTCTAATTTTAGATTCTCTGGAATAATAATTCTTAAATGGATTGAATAAGTGGTAAAATGTTAAAGTCATAAATGGTAGCTTCAAACTAACATTCATTATGTTTATTTTATCATTTATATGAAAATTATTGTTATCAATAATAGAAACAGTAACTTCCTCATTTTTTATCTCTATATAAATAAATCGTTAATTGTAAAGATTCATTCACAAATCAATTATAAGATCATTAATCTTCTTCTTTATCATTTATATTCTTTCATCAGTTTTTTTTCCACTCGAGTATAAATTTCTTTATCTTCTTACATATTTATTATTTCGATAAAATTATATTATTATTATAACATATTATCAACATGATCATTATATGATTAAACTAAGTAAACATATATATATATATATATTATACTATACAATTTTTTTTATTATCTCTGTAATAATTTTATGTGATTGTTTCTTGCACCACAATTCATTTATTATTATCAGGAACAATTTGTCATCCTAATATTAATTTACTATTTATATATCATAGTTGTTCTACACACCATTATATATTTTATAATAGATGGCTTAACCGCGATATTATTTTACTAATCATATACAATGGTTGCTCAACGCATCATGATTATATACGGACGGCTGAGTCGCGATATAAATATTTATCATCTATTATATGGATGACTTTGTCACCATAAAATCCCCGTAAATATTTTCTTATATTATAGTTCATATATAAGGAGGCTCTGCCGCCTGTATATAAACCAATGATGTAAACTTTGGTAAATTTATTTGATTGCTCAACAAATTCTTTAGATTGATTTTTATTATTCTGCAAAAAAAAAATTCAACCTTTTAAACAGCTATGAACAATGTTTTTCAATCTATAAATATTCTTAAATTTCATGATTTTAAATCATTCAAAAGATTTTTATCCCTCTAAAAATATTTTATGAGAAAGTTGTTTCTAAAATAATGTTGCCTTTGCAACAAACTCTTGTGTTGTTGAAGTATGATTTCCCTTATACAAATAAAATTTGCTATGATTATATTAATGTTTTTGTTGATTACTGAAAATGGATTAAACAAAATCAAAGGAACAAATTCGAGAAATTTGTATCCCAGATAGTGGAACAACATACACTATTCTGAACATAAGAGATATTTTTCTCATGTAAAATATTGTTAATACAATATCAGGTCCGACGGACCTAACTGAAGAAATTGGAAAGACTAAATTTTGCCTTATGGAACTAAATTTTCCATAGATAATTCATTATATTCTCCAAATTCAAAAAGAAATTTGTTGAGTTTCAAAGACATATACTTTCAAGGATATGATATCCAGTATGCGACTGAGGATGGAAAAAGTATATGTATATAATTTCTGATAAATCTGGATAAAAAATTATATTGAAAAAATTCCAATTTTTTTTGAATTGTACCCCACATATATAAATGCAATAGGATCGCATCTTGTGATTCAGGAAAATTCAGATGATTTCTCCTTATGACATGATCGTCTTGGTCACCCAGGCACAACGATGATGCGAAAGATCATTGAGAATTCACACGTTCATTCGTTGAAAATTCAAGAGATATATCATGGGAGTAAAATGACATGCGAAGCATGCTATCTTGGAAAATTAATCATAGGACCGTCGCCAACCAAAATTGGTAAAGAATCGCCAAAGTTCCTTGAAAGTATTCAAGGAGATATTTGTGGACCAATACATCCACCATGTGGACCATTCCACTATTTTATGTGTTAACTGACGCATCTAGTAGATGGTCACACATTTGTCTATTATCGTCTCGGAATATGGAATTTGCGATATTTCTAATTCATATAATCAAACTGAAATCCCAGTTTTCTTATTATCCCATTAGGAAAGTTAGATTAGACAACGCTGGTGAATTCACTTCCCAATTATTTAATGATTATTATATGGTAATGAGAATTGAAGTTGAACATCCAGTAGCGCATGTTCATACACATAATGGTTTGGCTGGTTATTAATTAAACGTCTGCAATTGATTGCAAGACCGTTAATAATGAGATCAAAACTCTCAACATCTATATGGGGATATGCTATATTGCATGTTGAAGCACTTATTCGGATAAGGCCAAGTGCATATCACAACTATTCCTCACTACAATTAGCATTTGGCCGAGAACCAAATATCTCTCATCTAAGAATTTTTTGTTGTGTCGTATATGTCCCTATAGCACCACCACAACACACAAAGATGAGACCTCAAAGAAGGTTGGGAATATATGTTGGTGGTGATTCTCCATCAATTGTATGATACTTAGAACCGCAGACAGGTGACGTCTTCACAGCATGATTTGCCGATTGTCATTTTGATGAAAAAGTATTCCCGGTTCTAGGTGGAGAAAATAAACAAGTATGGAAGGATATAAAATGGTGTGTCAACTCTCTTACACCTTGATCCTCCTACAAAACAATCAGAACTAGAAGTTCGATGAATTATGCATTTGCAGAGTATAACAAATCAGCTACGTGATGCATTTGCAGATACCAAAATTGTAACTAAGTCACATATATCCACTGCAAATGTCTATGCTTGTGTTAAGATATCAAATGAACATAAACGGGCAGATGATACACGTGAGTCTAGAACACGCTTGAAGCGTGGTAGCGTTGGTTCTAAGGATAAAAATCTTAGAAAACGAAAGGAAGCTGAAAAGCATAATGATCCCAAAATCACTGAAAGTGTTTTGGATTGAATAATGAGTCTAACGACAATACAGAACATCATGAAGGAAATCATGAGATTTCCATAAACTACATTAATAATGGAAAGATATGGAATCGAGATGAAATAAATGTAGATGATGAGGTTTTCTCATATCATATGTCTAAGGAATCAAATGAGGAAAACAAATATCCAGAACCCAAGTCTATATATGAGTGTCAAAATAAACATGATTGGGTAAAATGGAAAGATGTCATACAAGTCGAACTTGATTCGCTTAATAAACGAAATGTCTTCGGACCTATTGTGCTCACACCAAAAAATGTGAGGCCAGTTGGATATAAATGGGTCTTCGTTCAAAAAAAAAAATGAGAAAAATGAAATTACGGGATACAAAGATCGCCTTGTTGCTCAAGGATTTTCTCAAAGACACGAGATTGATTATGAGGAAACATATTTCCCCCTTATGGATGCAATAACGTTTAGATTCTTAATGAGTCTAGCGGCTAACAAAAATCTAGAGATGCGTCTCATGGATGTCGTTACAACATATTTATATGGATCATTAGATACCAATATCTACATGAGGATCCCAGATGGGTTTGAAATTTCAGAATCATTAAAATCCAAACCCAAAGAGTTATGCGCACTAAAGTTGCAAAGATCATTATATGGGCTTAATCAATCTGGACGTATGTGGTATAATCGTCTCAGTGAGCATTTAATGAAAGAAGGATATGTAAATGATCCTATATGCCCTTGTGTTTTCATCAAGAAAACAACATCCGGATTTGTGATTATTGCGGTGTATGTTGATGATCTAAACATAATTGGAACTCAAGGGAAAATACAGAAAATATTAAATTATCTAAAAGGAGAATTTGAGATGAAAGACCTCGGGTAGACAAAATATTGTCTTGGCTTACAAATTGAACATAATCAAAAGGGTATATTTGTGCATCAATCCACATACACCAACTAAGTGTTAAAAAGATTCAACATGGATAAAGAAACTCCTATGAGTATCCCTATGGTCGTAAGGTCACTTAATGTTGAAAATGATCCCTTCCGACCACATGAGAAGAATGAAGAAATACTCGGTCCCGAAGTACCATACATAAGTGCAAACGAAGCACTTATGTATCTTGCAAATTGTACTCGACTTGATATTTCATTTGTTATTAATTAATCTTTTAGCAAGATTTAGTTCGTCCCCTACGCGAAGACATTGGAATGAGATTAAATATGTCTTACACTATCTTCAAGGAACTACTAATTTATGATTATTTTTATGCTAAGAATTCAAACAATCAAATGGTTGGCTTTGCAGATACATGATATATATCAGATCCACATAAAACTCGATCATAAACAGGATACATTTTTACGATCGGAGGCACTGCTATATCCTGGCGTTCGTAAAAGCAAACACTTGTGGCTACTTCTTCAAATCATGCTGAAATCATTGCACTTCATGAAGCAAGCAGGGAATGTGTATGGTTAAGGTAAATAAGTCGACACATTCAATCAATCAATCAATCCACGTAAACACGGAGCCGACCATCTTACATGAAGACAATGTTGCATGTGTCGCGCAAACAAAGGAAGGATATATCAAAAGCGATAGGACCAAGCATATCCATCCGGAGTTCTTCTCATACACCCAAGAGCTAAAGAAGAATAAAGATATTTGAGGAGAAGATTGCGTGGTTGCACTATTTTTTCCTACCATAGTTTTTCCCACTGAGTTTTTCTGGAAAGATTTTTAACAAGGCAACAAAACATTTCAACGCAAACAAGCCATAGTGACATTGTTCTCCAAAGAGGAGTGTTATGAAAAGTCATAAATGGTAGCATTCAAACTAACATCAATGAAAGTTAACTCTCATTACGTTTATTTTATCATTTATATGGAAACTAGTGTCATTATGGTAGAAACAATAACTTTCTCCTTTTTACTTCTATATAAAAGAATCGTTCATTGTAAAGATACATTCACAAATCATTTTTAACATCAGTTATAAGATCATTAATCTTCTTCTCTATCATTATTTTTTTATTAGTGTCTCGGCCCCACTCGAATATACATTTTTTTTTTTATCTTCTTACATATTTATTATTTCCATAAAATTATACTATTATTATACGATCAAATATATACTGCAGAATATATTATTTGCAATATGTGGTTAGCATTAGATGGTAATTAATGCGTGGTGATTCTTACTCTACATAAGGAAGATTACAACACATGAGCATTTTTCAAGAATTAATGCGTGGCGATTGTTGGGATGCACGAAAATGTGTTACGGGACGTTTTTCAAGAATTCAATCAATCATGAACATTTAGCCAAAATAGTGAAATAATAACAGGGTCATGCAATAATGAAGCAAAGACCAACTATTTTTTTTGTCAACTGTTTCATTTCATTTCATTTGCTCAAGTTACATGGTT
>OVAP01000079.1:12555-57659 GCA_900406295.1 Aurinia saxatilis | reverse complement strand
TCTCTTTCTTTTTTAAATATACCTCTTCCGAATGGTAAAAAGTTCTACTAAAAAAATCATGATTTATGATTTATCTATACAAATTTATTTCAAAAAGAAACAAATAATTAATAAATAAATAACTCACCAAAATGAAAAAATAAAAAAATAGACAAAACAACTAAATAATACGTTTAACGTACGAGATAATTAAGTTGTATATGTAATTTGAAAATTTCTTTAAATCAATCTATAATAATTTGATTTCAAACATACACTAACTAACAACAATATGATGTGACGAGAACAAATACTCTACCCAAAACATTATATGTAAAAATCATAAACTAAATGCCTTATTTAAATCAAACTAGAATATTTGTTTGGCTTAAAAATACACTCACTCGTAACAATAATAGAAAACCAATTACAAATATTCAATTAAAAAGAGTAAGTAACATGAATTGAAACAAGTATAAAATATTAAATAACAATGTATAATATAAAGTTTCATTAAAGTTAAAGTTTAATAAAATAAAAAATAATAAAGCATATATAAATAAGGATACATAAATATATTGAATACAGTCCGTGCTATCTCACCTAGTTATACTTAATTTATCTAGGTGATGAGATCAGAGAGATGTGCCTTGATCAGGACGAGGGTTATTAGATGGAACTGAGAGTTGTACGAGACTACGAGTTAATGATACAGATTGTTTAATTAGTAATTTTGTAAAACATTATAAATGGATCTTTTCCAAAGGAAGAAAAAACTAAATTTTAACCGTGAAGGAAAGGAATATTTATTGAAATAATCAAAAGATTACAAAAGAAACCAACCGGTTGCTACTCCATGGACTGAAGAAAACATGATTACATTGAAACTGTAGCAACACGAGTTGTTGTTGCCACAGGAACTCCTTTGGTTGAAGACGAATCAACAAGAGCCACTTTCTTGCGACCAACTCCAACACCACTCTTCTCTAACGGATCAAACTCTTGATTCCCACCAAGTGGACTCCGATTAGGTTCTTTGTTGTTTGTTCTCGCACTTGCTCGATCCGTTGATTCAGCTGAATTGGGTTCCCATGAAGCGGAGGATGAGTATCCCTGTCGCTGCACGAGACCACTACTTCCCGTGAAACTATTGCTTCCTGATGATTCTTGCTCTTCCATGTCCTCCAAGGAAGAAGCGCCTCTCTTGACAGTTACATACTTCTCAAAGCTTGGCTCCATCAGATCTGCTTTCTTCGCTGTGAATTTGAGCTCGGTTCTTTGGTTGTGTTTTTGTTTGGTAGAGGAGTTGAGATCTGCAACTGCTTCTACGATGGAGCAAGTCTTGGAAACAGATGAACTTATAGCAGTGACATTGACACTCTTCTGGTGGAAGTTCTGAATGTCTTCTAGAAGCAAAGCTGTGTAAGATGGTAATGGTGCTGGTGCTGGTGCTGGTGCAGGTGCAGGTGTCACCACATTGTCGATGTTGTTTGAGAGCAATGCTTCAGGACTGAAATCGAAGTCACGGGATCTCCTCAAGGATCTGCTCCGGCTCACAGTCTGAGGCTTACTCTCTTCCACTGCCTCTTTGGTGACACGACTCGGGCTCGCGCTTCTGCGGACTGGAGCTGGAGTTGCTGTTGTCGTTTTGGCATTGAGCTTCTGGAACAGAAACATTCCAACATTTTAATAAGTAGATGTGTCTGTCTACTGTCTAGTAAGAAATCAAACAAGATTCAGTGATTAGAATACCTGATTATCTCTGCTCATCATCCTCTTGTTACTAGAGTTAGGATCTATCTCTCCCAAGGGGTTCCTCCTGTAGGGGGAATGATCCGTTTTGCGGTTGAGCTTGGAGGGGGATGGGTGAGCCGCCGCTCTTGCCGGTGACTGTGACCTGGGAGAAGCCACATTTCTCTTGACAGTAATCCGTTTGATAGATGAGTCTCCGTTGTTGCTTTTGTCCGTAGCAGGAACAGAGACGAATTTGGCTGGTCTATTGTTACCAGAGCTCGGGTTTGTCTCCGACCTTCTTCCCGGGGATCTGCTCACCCGTCTGCTACCGCTTCCTCTCTTGGAGTCTTCCCTTTCTCTTTCCCTGCTCGGTGTTCGTCGGTGGCGCTGGCGATGAATCCGCCGCTCGGCTTCGTCTTCCTCCTCTTCTTCTGCTTCCGCATCCGCGTCACCCTCAAAATCGAAACTCCTCTTAGATCCTGAATACCTCCTGGTCTTGGCTGCCGCGGAATTGCTCCGGCTCAGCCTCCCGCACTGAATCAGAATGGCGTCCACATCCACCGGGTTCTGATTCGAACCCTCGGAAGCCGAAACCGAAGACTCCTCCGGATCTGTCGTCTTGGATTTCTCGTGGCTTATCCGATGTTTTATCACGAAAACCTCTTTCCTCGTCTTCCCATCTTCTCCCTCCTTCTTGGCTTCTCCGACTACGAGCTTCTCTTTTGCTACCTCCGCCTCCTCCGGTTTCAGAGTCTTATTAATGGCGGATTTGTTCGGATCTGGAGATCTTAATCCGCCACTCGGGGAAGTCTTCTTGCTGAGACAGCAACCCATTTGCAGGCACACACAAGAACTGAATTCAAATTAAAAAACAAAACAAAAAAAAAGCAGAGAGAGGTTTTCAAGGAATGAGCGAGAAAAGACAGAAATTCAAAACTTCAAATTCTCACGGGTCCCTGTAATAGCTACTCACTTCCTCTATTTACACATACCGACCCAAACTCTGGACTAAATGGACGCCTTGAGGAGTTTTGGGGTAAATATTGAAGTTAACTTTTTCTAATTTATGAGTTGGCAAAAGAGAGCCGTTAGACGAAGTGATAGAATTTAACATTATTGTGTAAATAGAGAGCCGTTAGACGAAGTGATATATTTGCATAATTAAAGGTTAAATTGAAGGAAAATCATTTACGTTTTGAAAAAATGCGGAAAAAGTTTAGTCAATAAAATGTTAAATTCTATCACTAAACTTTTTCCGTATTTTTCAAAACGTAAATGATTTTCCTTCAATTTAACCTTTAATTATGCAAATATAAAATTCCAACGGCTAATGCATGTTGTGTGGTTTTTGTCCCGACCATATAAGAAAAGAATCTTACAGGAATTTCCATGAAAAACTAATTAAAATGGCCAGAGCATAACCTCTCTCGCAGCTTTTCTAATTCTCCGAGGCCCTAAAATGCAATATCTTTTTGGTACTCGACTTGGGCCCAGATTTTTAGCCTTGTTGTGTTTAATGGTTCTATTTCATCGGTTTTTTATGTGCAAAACAAATATCAATCAATATGAGGCAATCCTCATTAGTTATTGGCTAGTACATTTTAGTGAAAATAATTCTAGGTGTCAACACTGCGAACAAAAATCATTACTAAAATTTATGACATTATATGTTATATGGCACCCCTCTCTTCTAAAATAAGAAATATAAAAAATACGTAAACCAAGACTATGAACGATTTTTTTGTCAGTTGTTTAAAATCACGAAGTAAAAAAAACAAAAAAAATGTTTTCTCATAAATTTAATCAGGTTTGTCTTTTCAATTTTTCAAAATGGTTAGATTTGAAGAATTTGATTTTCTGGATTTAGGATTATCGTTCTTTGAAATCTCATATTTTTCAATGAGAAATCTAGAGAATTTAAATAAACTACGGATCTGTGAACATCGCATAGCAAAATCTTCAGATCATAAATATGTGAGCATCGGTATGTTTGTTCATAAGTCATCTTATTCATATCGTTTTCTTCAAAATCATTTAATGCTTAATCACTTTACAATTTTGTTTTTGGGTTTCAGTTGAATATATTGCAAATGATGCTTGAGAATTCACTAAGCTAGAAGCAACAATCACCAAAAACGTATTCTAAAAGAAAACCAATTTCTGTTTCGCTAGATGCTTCATAGATGAGCTTAGGAGATCAATATGTGGTGGATTCTTGGTGACAATCAACTCTGGAGATTACACAAGGTTACATAGATTGTATTACTTCCCCAAGAATTTAAAACATGATTCTTTATTCTTGTTCGAAATTAATTTAGATTCATTAAGCTTCTTCTACTAAATCTCACCGTCTATAACAAAGCTTTAGTCTAGCTTTGGATCTTTGTAAAATATCTCTTATACACAACCAAGTTGCTGCAGGTAGCTTCCTTAAGCATTTGGAGATTCAGTTGTAAAGATGGAATATGGCGGATCTACATTTATGGGTGTGGTGGCAACATCTATACATATAAAGAAGTTTTTTTTCTCTGTTTTGGCGAAGACACCTCATCATCTACATGACATCCACATCATTCTCATATTTTATTTTAATACCATAATTAATTTAACATCTAATTCACATATATTCAATTACAAATGGAATTTGAAAGTCATGACATCAACTGTAAAAGTTTTTTTTTGGGTCTAACCAGTAGGCTTACTTTTAAAATATTTTAAACCGGCTCTAAACCGATGGGGGGGGGGAATACAACGCTGATTTTGCTAGTAGATCAGTTTTGATGTTTTTTTTCTAGGGATAAAGCGGAAAGTTATGGAATCAAAATCTCCAGAGAGAGCTTTAATGTCACGGAGAATTCCGAAGGAAAATTATATAAATCATATTAATATATTAAACTTCAAAAATATAAAATTAAATACTTATTAATATTATCTATATATATAAAGAAAACTATTTTCTCTTCTGGGAAGACACTTCATCGTCTACATGGCATCCACATCATTTTAATACAATAGTTTAACTAGCTTAGTTGCCCTCACCCTGTGCGGGCTCGAATGTAATCAATAAAAACATTTTAAACGTTTTTGTGGTGTTCGAAGGAAGAAAATAAAGATCAAAGATGTAAGTGCAGTTCCATGTAAAGGCCTCATAAAACAATATTGTAAAGGGTAAAGAAATGTTTGGAAATGAAAAAAATAAAAAAACAAACAAACTATAATAGAAAACTATCACAAATTGTTGAATACTTCCGTGTAAAACACGTACATGGTTTTCTTTTTATCTTTTCCGTCTTTGTTCGTCATAAAAAAAACTTTAAGTCTAGTTGTGGACTTAACTTTTGATACGACATGATCCATATGATAGACATTGATGACCTGGCCAATCACATCTAATCGAAAAACATCAAATCTTCTACCATCGATACATGGAGTCGGGATCCCTATTAAAGTGCTATAACAGTTATATATTTTATCATTCTTTTCAATAAGGATTGTCTATTTGACAAAGGACATAATTATTGAATCAATTACTAAATCATACCTCTGCATCGACTAACATCATCTCAAAGGTAAGGAGTAGGACTATCCTCACGGAATGACTTCCACATGCATTAGCCTTTATCTTCTGTGTCGTGCCATCAAAATCAAGATCGTTGAACATCATGTATGAAGGAATTGATGACTTGACAATAAACATGGTCTTCACAAAAGCCAAGAAGAGAAACAAAAATTTATGTTCCGTCTGAGAACTATACTGCGATCTTTACATATTTATATAGATACATGAACCATTTACATCACTGGTATCCTTACATGATATAATTTTTAGTTTGATTGAATCTGACTTAATTTCATCACAATATTTTTGATAAACACAAATGCTGTAATTAATGTTATTGATCTAATGTTTATACGTAAGTATTAAAGAAAATAAAGAAATTGATTACACCTGATTATCTTTTTGTTTCTTTTAAGGATATTTGTATCATTAATTATAAACTAATTGAATGCTACATTTATCATCACATCATTTTCGATAAATCTCTAAACCAATTTAATATATGTTTGTGATATAATGTCTATAATCTGTTATCAAGCAAATCAACCATTCAAATACATATGATTAATTTATGATTTATTTGCACACGATCTTGTTTCTTACTTTATATTTTAATTAAATATTTTCTTACTTTATAATTTATTAATTTGATCTTCCTTTCATACTTTATATTGTTTTCATACTGTAAATATTCATTCATTTATGATTTTACTCAATATGTATACTTTTATGAATTTATCTCAAGGAAAATATGAAATTAATTGCATATTGCTAAGTTAATTACAATATTTTATGTTGACCCATATTTTGGGGGCATATACTAATCATGACATTTGTAATTAATTTTTCAAATATGTACGTTAAGATCAAATCAAATTCAAGCATAATAATGTATCGTCAATGTAAAGTAAGCTTTCTTATCTGAAATATATGGACATTACTCAGAGGGAATAGTAATTTGATTATCTGACAGCTTTGATTGTTTCTCTTTGACTATGGGTTCGACTAATACTTTCAGTCGAGACAGAAGGGGTTTAGTTCTCTGTAATGCAAATTCAGAGGCATCATTCATCCTTTATCGTCATCACCCCATTTGTTAACCCGTAACATCGTATCAAATTCATTAAACTGTAATAAGCTGAACACATATCTAAGTCCTAGCTAGACCCTTACCAGACCTTAAAACCGTTAATTAAAAACTCCTCATCAAACAAACAAAAGTTAAGTCGATATAGGACTGAGATTTAGATAATCATAACTAAGTAAATATAAAACCTTATACTGTCTATGAAATCATGAGACGTTACTTACCATGACTTTGGTTTTGGAGTACAGAGAAACTTAAGTTCCAAGTTGTTTTGAAGCATCACAAGTCCTTGATTTTGAGAATCTCATCTCAAGGATTTGATAGGAAAAGCTTACATTACTTGAACTTATCACACGACAAAGTGTCTAACGTCATTCCTCCAGGTTCTGCAGAGAAATTTCCAGCAAAAGCCACAATTGATTTCTCCTTCAACAACCTAATAGGTCCAAACCCAACCTAACACCAACCACATCTGCACCTTCACCCAAAATCTCGAGTTTCATAGTCCTCCCATCCAACAGTACATTATTGTATTTCTTCATAGCTTGAATCGCATCACCTATTCTCATATACACAACTTCCGCTGAACCCTTTATCAAGCAGAACAAAGGATCTTAACTACCACAACACAATAGGAGAAAACAAATAATCCAACTTCCGCCATGTGATATATGATTTAACATGCGAGCATCATCATTGTATTAAGCGAATCATACAATTTTTTTAATAATAGTTCTCTTGACCAACAACAAAAAACAAAGCAAACTATGATGATGTTACCGATCAGAGAAAAAGAGGTGTCTGCTCTAATTCTGGTCCGATTTGATTTCAAAACTGAGAACCAAATGCTCCACATAGACATAAGAGTCTTTTAAATCCTGCTTAAACAACCTTTCTCTCTGAACAAACATTACAAATCACAAACCAATCGAATATCTATGAAATCGATAATAACTCAAAATCCGAGAAAATGAAAAGGAAACTTTAATCCGAGATAGTCTTTTCTTCTCCATCTCTCGAGTATCAAGTCGATCCACGCTGTAAATTGAAAGAACAAATTGAGCCCTAAGACGAAAGCGAGTGGAAGAAATTGTGATGCTCTTCCTCTCGATCGCTCAATTGAAAGCGTCTGGAACCCCTAAACAATTGTGGAGGAGAACCAATAGAGACTCAACAAAAAAAAAGAGTTGGTAACACTATTTCTTAAAAAAATTTGGGAGAATTGATGGGAATATTCAATCTCTATGAAATCTCCAGAAAATCACCTTAGCTCTGATGAACCCTAATTTTGAGGACATGTCATATTTGAAAAAGTTTATGTAACTTTAGACTAAAGTCATGACACATTAGTTTTACACTAATTTTTGCTGAGAGATTGACACATTAGCATAAATCACTTAAATTACTTGGGAAATAATAAGAAGAGAGATTCAACATCTAATTCATATATTAATTAAATTTTTGTATTAATATATTCAATTACAAAAGGAATTTTAAAAGTCATAACATCAACTCAAGTATATAAATCATATTAATATATTAAACTTTAGAAATATAAAATTAAGCATTATTATTAATATTATTAGGTTATGATTCTAAACCGATTTAATCAATATTGAATTTGATGTAAAAAATAATAATAATTAAGTAATGATTTGAAAGGAATCTAAATAATAAATTGCAACTAAAATTGAAACACTAATAGATCAAACCTTTATAATATCTAAATAAGATCAATGATAAAAAAAGAGAAGTTTTAATGTACTTGTTGGCGAGAAGGAGACAATGAGAAGTTGTTGCGGGTTGTTGCAGACATCTTGCTGGAGAAGTGATCAAGATCTCTTTGTGAATATCTTGTGTAGATATACTCTTGTATAAACCCATAACGAAGTAGTTGTAGATTCAATTGAGGTAGAGACTGATCTGTTTATTAGACCGAGAGTCTGTTCTCGTGTATAAATATTGTGCAAGCTCAGTCGTACTACAAAAAGGAAAATTCTCCTATACAACTCGCACATTTTGTCATGGTATCAGAGCGTGGAGACGATTCAAAGAAAGAGGTGATGGGAGAAGACTCAAAGGTGGTAAGAGTCTCGAGTCAGGCGTTGCAGCTAGCTGCAAATGAATATCCAGGAGCTGTGATTGCACATGTGCAAATCAGTGGAGACAATTTTGATGAGTGGGCACAAGCGTTGCGTACAACATTGAAGGTGAAGAAGAAATACGGTTTTATGGATGGAATCGTATTGAAACCGAGTGAAGAAGATCCCACCTATGAAGATTGGGTATCTGCTAGCTCGATAGTGACCTTGTGGATTCTAAATAGCTTGGATCCAAAGGTGAGAAGGACTCTCGCGAACAGAGAAGATCCGAAGGAATTGTGGCAAGAAATCAAGGATCGTTTCACTGAAGGAAACGAACCTAGGATTCAAGAGATCAAGGAAGAGATGGCACAATGCAAGCATGGTAATCTCAGTGTAATCGATTGCTTTGCAAAGCTGCGTATGCTTTAGGAAGATCTGATGAAAAATGAACTTGCTCCGCTGTTTCGTTGTGGACAATGCACTTGTAACCTCATGGCAGAATTCGAGAAGCGCAGAGAAGAAGACCGCATACATCAGTTTCTCTTGTGACTGGATGATGCTGTGTTTGGGAAAGTTAAGCAAACGATCATTAGCAGTGATCCATTGCCTAACATGAACCAGGTGTATGTGAAGCTTAAAGCTGCTGATGTATGGACGCCGATAAAAAGAGGCCGTGAGACTCAACGCACAAGAACCGTTTATGGCTCAGACGAGGTTCCAAAAACCAAGTCAAGAGGATAAGAGCAAGTTGGTGTGCACAACCTGCAAAAAAACTAGGCACACAGCCGAGACATGCTACCAAGTCATTGGCTACCCAGAATGGTGGGGAGAAAGAGCAAAAAAAGATGGACGGGGTGGTGGAGCTGGTCGGGAAAAAGGAACGAATGCACGAGCCAATGCAGTCACGGTCCAACAAACAAGAGAGTCCAGTGCTGAAGCAGAGAAGAATGGCTTCATTGGTTTGAGGAATGAGCAGTGGGGTGCACTCATTAAGTTGCTGGATGAAAAGTAGGATGCATCATCACCACGAATAAGCGGTAAGTCCCCTTTCTCTGACTGGGTATTGGATTATGGTGCCTCAAACCATATGACTGGTTTTATGAATGTTTTGGTTGATCATAAGTATGCATTGCCGTGTGTAATTGGACTTTCGAGCGAAAGACAAGTTTGTTTAGGAAAACAGGAAATGTCACGTTTGATCAAGATTTTGAGTTTAAGAATGTATTGTTTGTACCCGATTTGAGATGCAACCTGATATCAGTGTCACAACTTGTTAGAGATCTTGATGTAGTGATGCAGATTGCTAACAAGGGTTGTGTGGTTCAGGACCGCATAACGAGGAACCCAAGTGGAGTAGGGGAGCTTGGAGATGGCTTGTACTTCTTTAGGCGAATGACAAATTTTACAGCTTTCAGTACGAATAAGGACGAAGCTGAAGATGTGTGGCATTAGTGGCTCGGACATCCGCCCAATGACGTTTATGATTTGCTTCCTGTAGTTAGTATGAGAAGTAGAGATTTCTCAAATTGTAGCACTTGTTTGAAAGCAAAGCAGACTCGTGATGTATTTCATTCAAGTGAGAATAAAAGTGATGACATTTTTGAAATGATACACTGTGATGTTTGGGGTCCATATCGAACAACAAGTTTATGTAACTCATACTATTTTCTAACAATCGTGGATGATTTCTCAAGAGGAGTATGGGTATATCTACTAAAAAACAAGTCGCAAGTAGGTGAAACAATCAGAAACTTCATGGCATTAATTTATCGGCAGTTCCACAAATGAGTTAAAATTGTTCGATCTGATAATGGAACAGAATTCACCTGCTTGACAATAGAATTCACTGCACAAGGGATAGTGAATCAGACTTCTTGTGTGGGAACACCACAACAAAATGGCAGAGTAGAGAGGAAGCATCGACATCTTCTCAATGTGGCCAGGGTACTTTTGTTTCAATATTCTCTTGCAGTGAAGTTTTGGGGTGAGAGTGTAATGACGGCAGCATTATTTGATTAATAGAACACCATCTCATGTCTTAGAGGGAAAGACTCCGTACGAGATAATACAGGGAAAGGCTGGTGCATATGACACCTTGAAGGTCTTTGGATATCTTGCATTTGCTCACAAATAGAGAAGGGATGGTAATAAGTTTGGAGAAAGAAGCAGAAGATGTGTATTCATCGGTTATCCTTTCGGTAAGAAAGGATGGAACCTGTATGACCTGGAAACTAAAGAGATGTTTGTCTCTAAAGACGTGGTCTTTATGGAGAATTCTTTTCCACTGAGTCCAGAAGCTTGTGGTAACAAAGATGCAACTCAATACGACTTGGGAGAGTTTGAGTGGGAGGAAACAGAACCTGTGGAAACAGGGGAATATATGGTGATTAATGTTGCAGAGATTGCAACCAAAAAGGAGCCTGCAGTTGCTGAGAAGGAGCCCGCAGTTGCTGAAAAAGAGATTGAAGCTGTTGCGGGAGAGCCTGCAGTTGTTGCAGAGAAAACTGCAGTTGTTGCAGAGAAAACTTCTGCAGTCGAAGAGAGAACTGCAGAACCTGTTGATGTTGTTACAAAAAACATTATAGAGAAAGAGATTGTTGTAACCAAGAGGAGAATAAGAGACTCTTGCTGAGCAACTGGGCAGAGGGATGCGTGAAAAGCAAAGATCTATTAGACTACAAGGATATGTATTGAAAACAGTGAACGTAAAGGGAAAGAAAAGAGAAGTGGAGATGAGTTTTGAAGAAGCAAGTCTGTTTCCACTAAGTGATTATCTTGACAGAAGCAAATCCTCCATCCAACATAGATGTTTTCTCGTTGCTCTCAGTGAGGAAGTGGAACCAAACACTTTCAAGAGAGCTATGGAGGATGAGAGGTGGAGAAAAGCAATGCCGAAAGAAATTGAGGCGTTGCAAGCTAATGGAAAATGGGGTATAATGGAACTGCCTTGTGGGAAAAGAGCATTGGGATGCAAGTGGGTCTACAAAATTAAGCTACGTGCTGATGGATCCATAGAGAGATTGAAAGCTTGTCTGGTCGTGTTGGGAAACAAACAGGATTACAAGGAGACATTTCTCTCTGTGGTTGTTGCACGCAAATGGGAATTGAATCAGATGAACGTGCATAATGCTTTCTTGCACGGAGATTTAGACGAGGATATATATATGAAGCTGCCTCCTGGTTTTAGAATTGATAGAAAAGAGATGGTGTGTAGGCTACGCAAGTCTCTGTATGGATGTAAGCAAACGCCACGGTGTTGGTTTGCTAAGCTTAGAATGGCCTTGATAAAGTATGGTTTCTCGCAGTCCTATTCAGACTATTCTCTCTTCACGATGAAGAAAGCTGCTAGAGAGGTAAAGGTATTGGTGTATGTAGACGATTTGATCATAGGAGGAAATGATTCTCAAGCAATTTCAGGTTTTAAGGGATACTTGAGTACATTTTTCCATATGAAGGATCTCAGATCATTGAAATACTTTTTGGGAATCGAAGTTGCAAGAAATCCAGAAGGTATATTTTTGTGTCAACGCAAATATATACTAGACATAGTGGGAGAAACAGGCTTGATGGGATCGAAACCAGCTTTGTTTCCTATGGAACAGAATCACAGGTTGGCACGTGCACAAGGAGAGTTGTTGAGAGCACCCGAGAGATATAGAAGACTTGTGGGATGTATGATATATCTCTTGGCCACTCGAACATATTTAACTTATGCAATCCACATTTTTCACAGTTTATGCACTCGGCAAGGATAGAGCACTGGCGTGCAGCTTTGAGGGTTGTTCACTATCTAAAAGGGACGCCGGGGCAAGGAATTTTCCTTAGGGCAGACAGTGATTTGAAGCTACATGGATGGAGCGACTCTGACCGGGCAGGATGTCCCAACACTCGTCTATCTCTTTGAGCGTGGTTTGTTAGCTTAGGAAACTCACCAATAACGTGAAGAACAAAGAAACACGATGTTGTTGCGTGTTCATCAGCTGATGCCAAATATACAAGCATGGCAAACACAGTTCGGGAGCTACGATGGTTGCAGAGAGTCTTGAATGATATGGGAGTGGAACAGGACGGACCAATCAATATGTTTTGTGATAATCAAGCAGCTATGTATATAGCAGCTAATCCAGATTTCCACGAAAGGACCAAACACATAGAGATCGATTGTCATATCATCAGGAACGCAATCTTATAAGGACTCATTACCACGAGAAAGGTTTACACGAAAAATCAGGTTGTTGATGTGTTCACAAAGGCTCTTAGACGGAAAGAGTTTGAAGGTATAATTGGCAAGTTGGGGACTTGCAATTTGCATTCTCCAACTTGAGGGGGGTGTTGACGAGAAGGAAACAATGAGAAGTTGTTCCGAGTTGTTGCAGAGATCTTGTTGGAGAAGTGATCAAGATCTCTTTGTGAATATCTTGTGTAGATAAACTCTTGTATAAATCCATAACTAAGTAGTTGTAGATTCAGTTGAGGTAGAGATTTGTTAGGATCTGTTTGTTAGACCGAGAGTCTATTTTCGTGTATAAATGTTGTGCAAGCTCAGTCGTAATACAAAAAGGAAAATTCTCCTATACAACTCTCACATTTTATCAGTACTAAATTATATTTTCTTTGGTTTATATTTGATGCATGGATATATTTGGATAATTTCCAAATATCTTTATTATTTATCAAATTATTATTTAGTATTTATTTAATTATTATTTAGATAAATTCCTTTTATTATTTAAAGGTTTCGAACTATTCTTGGGATTTATGGTTTTTATATAAATAGCCGCCAATGCTTATTGTATTATTCAGATTATTGATTTATAAAATTAAGAGCTTGTAGCTTTTGAAGAGAAGAGTATTCTCTATTCCTTGTTTTCGGTTGATCTTGCGAGATCTCAACAAGTTCAAGAAGACTTGTTTATTCGGGGATTTCCAAACTAAACAAATAACCTTGCATCTATCTAGCTTCCGCTACGTTAGTTGATATCAGAGCCAAATCTGGTTTAGTCCTTACTGCCATGTTGTATAGAAGGTCTTATCTAACGGATGAATATCCGTTTTCTTCAACTGAAGACTTGTATGGTACTTACAAAAATGTTTTTGGTCCTCCCATCTTTGACGAGTACGATGAAGACGAAGACGTTCATGTAAAACGATTTGAAGATGTGATTTTGGTGAGTTATCATCAAACGTGATGACAAATTGTCGGTCAACAGGAGGAGTCACCAATCAGAAGAAAGTTATATTCACCAATATTGAGATACATATTGGCTGCAACTGGATAAAAATTAGAGTAATAAGTTTAAGAGTAATTAGTGGAAAATAGTTAGTGGAATAATAGCCTTTTCCATCTATTTTTCCTCTACTCTTTTTCAGAGTACCAAAATCTAGCGTAATCAAGTATTTTTATCAGTTTTTTGGTGGGACCCATACAAATTTAGTGGGATACAATTTTTAAGCAAATGGTAGATTTTTAGAGGAATTTAGTAGAATAGGTAATTACTCTCAAATTTATTCCTCTAACATGTCATCCAGTTGCAGCTATTATGTCGTGTGTTTCTACAAGAAAGAGGATGTATTGTTGGAGAAGCATATCATAACATGTGCTTTTAGAGAAAAAGAGATTAATTGTTTCTTATTTTTGGATTAGTAAGGATGGTTTAGAAGATGAAAAAAACTATATTTTTCAACTTGGCTAATATCATACGTGGAAGAAAAAGTAGAAAATATTTGTGTATTATTCTCAGCCCAAGGGTTGTTCAAGGAAAAGAAGAAACAAAGTATGCGTGCAACAATTTGAAGTTGAAGATCATGGCTAAGATTCGAAGACGAATCTTTTCGTCGTAGGAGAGACTGATGCAGGGAGATATTTGGATAATTTTCAAATATCTTTATTATTTATTAAATTATTATTTAGTATTTATTTAATTATTATTTAGATATATTCCTTTTATTATTTTAGGATTTCCAACGATTCTAGGGTTTTATGGTTTTATATAAATAGCCGCCTATGTCTATTGTATTATTCAGATTATTGATTTATAAAATTAAGAGCTTTTAGCTTTTGAAGAGAAGAGTATTCTCTATTCATTGTTTTCGGTAGATCTTGCGAGATCTCAATGAGTTCAAGAAGGTTTGTTTATTCGGAGATTCTCAGACTAAACGAATAACCTTGCATCTATCTAGCTTCCACTACGTCAATATTTACCAAAGAGTAAATTTCATCTAAACTCATGAATCAACCAAAATATTAATAGAAAAATCTCTTTAGTGACTTTTGTTGATATGTCTCTGGAATATTGTGTACAAACTATGACGTGTCTTTGAAAAATACTATTCATGTCACTAATTCTATTTTTCACTGGTGATTCTCGTGAGAAACTTGATCTGTTCTTCATGATCGATTATCTGGATTTGTGGTTCTTAATATCTCAAACTCAAAGAATTAAAGGTGTTCCTCTCACGAAATCGAGTAAGTCTATCAATTCAATTTCTCAAATCAGTTCGGATTTGTAGATTTTAGTTTCCCGGTTTGAAGATAGATTTTTCATTGAAATTCATCGATTTGGATCCTATTTCTAAGTTTTTTGCGTTGATTCCTCAATTGTTTGAGGATTTTATTCCTTCTCTACACCCAGATTGTTAAAGGGATGATGGGATCAATATAAAATTTTCTACCGCCACGGCTCGAGCTTCTCGGATCCTTTGTTGTTCAGTTTACGTTTATACATAGACTAATTTCAACGTTCGATTGTTTCTCCTCCTGCAACAGTCCTATTAATTTGAATCTCACAGTATCTTGGAATCTGCGAGATATTGCAATTTCGTTTGTGTTAAGACAACTGGAAATTATGTTATTTCAAATTTATTTAGTTCTGCGTGGCTCGAGCTTGCTGATTTTTGTATTGCGAGGGAGGAAACGTTGAAATGGATGATGACTTCAGAAGTTGTTGAATCTATGAACAATCGCTGAATGTATGTTTGAGGTTTGTTCTTACTTTCTCTGAAGTTGTTGTCTGATTAAGTTATTATCGCATGCAGTAAAAAGCTTGATTGTCGTATTTTAATCATGTTTGCAGGGAGGAGTAACCAGACCCTGAAGCTAAGCTTGAATTATGTTTCACTTTTAGTTTATGGGTCTAAAGCTTCGTTTCTCATTTAAAAATCTTCGATTTAGATCCAATTTTGAAGTTTTGTGTTCATTTGTGGCCACGATATTCATTTGTCTTTGTCAAATTATCGATTTTAATTTTTTTTTATCTTGTGTGCCGTGATTCTTTGGTCATGACTTCTTAATCACGTCAATATATATCTTACATATTTGTCTTGCAGATTGTTGTAATGTTGTTTAGNTTTTTGTAGTTCGTAATTAGCTTACCAGATTGTTGTCCTATCTTGCAGATTGTTGTTATGTTGGTCAGCATATGCGTTATCATACCTTCGAATGGAGTTTTTAAAATCCGTTTAGTTTTGAAAGTTCCCAAAAACGTGATTGCAGCCTTCATCTTCATACTCTTAAGTTCTTACTCTGATTGTATTGGAAAGTCCTTTTGAGCTGAGAGTGGGTGGCGATGACCGTCTCCCGCTTGCCTTGCCATCACTTGATATGTTTGGTGTTGATTATATCATCAACGTGCATAGCTCGCTAATCTGTATTTGGTTTATCTTTTTTGCAGGTTTACAAAAATGATCGAAGGAGAGTACATGATCATAGGAGACTTCTGGCAACGAAGTTGTGTCATATACGACACCGAGAAGCCAGTCCAAATCCAAAGTGGACGCGTCAACAAAGGTCATGCTTGGTCGTGATGTATTTAATCTCCACGGTAAGCCTTTTTATGGATTTAGTGATTTTGCTTGACAACGGTGATGATCCACTTGATGAACAAGTGCATCCTTTTGTTGAGTACTGATTAGTCTACAAGGTAAATGTCGGCCAATATATTATTTTTGAATCAGTTATGAATTCTCCGTTTTTCTTACTTTCTTGGCAAGAGTAATTTATTTTTCTTGATTTTAATTTCAAAGCTGATTTCAGTTATGAACTTCTTTTAGTGGAGAACTATAAAAATTACACATAATAAAATCACCTAATCCAACCTATTTAGGCCCTGTTCTTTTTATGATCGCTGAGATAGCGATCAACGACTCTGTAACATGAGTTAATTGGGATTCCAGTATGTGAAGATAACACCAACAACACCGTTAACGTAGTCGCAACAACACCACGGACACCAACAATACTCCTTGAACCAGTCGCAGCGACAACTCATTTTTTTGTTTCAAAGTCTGTTTCGTCACTTTTTATGTTTTAATTTGTGAATCGCTAACGCAATCGCAGCGTTGGTGAAAAGAACATGGCTTAATTCAAATAACGCAACTGTAAATATCATGAACTTAACCATAAAAATAAAAGAATAGGGCGATAGACAATCTTTAAAAACCGAGGATACATATATATATATATATATATTATAAGTAACAACAACATGTTATCCTCGGTTATTCGCGGGTATATTCGTAAGTAACAACAACATGTTATCCTCGGTTAGATGAAACGAAGTGGAAAGGGAACAAATCTTTAAAACACAAAAAATATAAAAAAAATAAATGAAGAGGACTAGAGAGGCATTCAGTCTCGTTAAGCCTCATACGACTTATATTCAACGAAAAAATTTAAATATGTGGAAAATATGAATTTGAGCTTAAAAATATATACAAATATCAAAGTCATTAACAATTAATTCACCTTTTTTTTGTGGTAAGAAAATGAAACAATCAGTTTAATTTTTATTGAAATATTAAACTCGTGAAGTGACCTTAGTCTTGTGGCAGGTGGTATGACCAGTGAGACTAAACACCATCACACCCGGGATCGAGTCCATTTGCCTACGAAATGTAGAAATTAGACTAATGGATCGGCCAGTTGTGGTCCAGTGATAACAAAAAATAAAATAAAAATAAAATAAATTTGACATATATGTTAAGTTGCATTCAGAGATTCATAAAACCATAGTTTGATCACCTTGAATTCATTTTTAAAAATTATTATCTTTGCACCCAATTTAAAAAGGGGCTTAACCACATATACCCATTTTTTAGGTGCACATTAAAAAAAATACCCTTTTTTTTTGCTATTTTTGAAAAATATATTAGTTTCAATCTAAATTCAATCTAAATTATCATTTTTAATATTTTAAAATATTCTATAATGTTTTGTAAGGTTGTAGGGTTTAGAATCTAGGGTTTAGGGTTAAAACTCTGAACCCTAAAAAGATTTTAATCCTTAATCAATCCAAAACTCCTAAAATATAAACCCTAATACCTCAAACATAAACCCAAATGGATTGTAAAACACTAAACCCTAACCCTACAAGATTTTAGTCATAAATTAAACCTTTAAAATCAACCTTAAACCCAAAAATATATTTTTGAAAGATAAATGTGGTTATTTTTTAAAGGAGCATATTGAAATGGTCATTTCTTAAACTTTCTCATTTAAAAACATCTTGCATCCGCCTTTGGTGAGGAATCTCCTATCTTCCTAATATTGATCCCTCACATCCTAAAGATGAATTAGCAAATATATAATTACATGTCAATAATCTATCTTATATAATATAGAAGGATTACACTTTTCAACAAGCTCTGAGAAGTTGCCATGTGTCCCTTTCAATTAATGCTAAAAATAATTTTTTAACATTAAATCTTAATAATTAGTTTCTCTTAGTTTCAATTAAAAAAACAATAGTTTGTTTCTCCAATTTCGTATTAACAGAAATTTACAACAATGTTTATTTTTATTTTTATCAACAATATTAAAAATAAGATATTGTAAAGTTGAATATAACTAACTATAATAACATGATAAAATTAATCGATTAAATAAGAGTAGGCTAATAAAATCTTATATAATATAGAAGGGTTTCCCTCAAATCTATCAGTGCCATATGTCATCTACAACCAATACTAACATTTATTACTTTTCAATTTTTTCTTATAATGAATTCATTTTTCAATTTATTTTTAGCTATTTAAAGTATTTAAAAATATATTTACATTAATTTTTGTAGTCCAGTGTTTCATTTTTCTCACAGTTATTGTAGTTAAACAATTAACCGTGTATAATTTTATGTAATTTCTCTTTTGATTAAATAACACTCTCTTTTTTGTCAAATATTTTTTTTCTCACATAAAACCAAAAACTAAAGTTGAGTTTCTCTCACAAAAAATAAATAACAAACAAAAAAACTAATATTAAAAAGCAACAATAAAAATGATAGTTATATGTTAAGTTTTTTACTCTAAAAATCTGTATAACCAAGCAAAAAAAGAAAAAGAATTGCTTGTGTTAGAATTTTCTTCTATTTTGATAAAGTTTTCAAGCGTATCTTCCCAAGAAAAATGTGTCGCCGTATAAAAACAGAAAAATATGGCTCATCACTCTCAACATTTTCTTAGAAAAAAATCGAAAATATTATACTATAAAAATATGAATTTTTTTTTTAAAAAAATCACAGTTAAATAGAATGATGTGATTAATGTGGATAAAGGAACATAACTAAAACATATGTTGGAAGTAATAATTATGTATTTTTATCAAATGAGAGAACCGAAACTGTAGAAAATTAAAAGCATAGTATTAATGATATACGATGTGATTTATTTTTTTTCCTTCAGCATCCACACATTAATAGATTAAAACCTAGAAAAATTGGGGGTCCACAAAGGTGGATAATTGTTTACATAATCAAATTCGAAAGATCTTGTGTGTGCCGATCGAGCTAGACAGTCCACCTTTGTGTTTGTCGTCCGTCAATATAGGTCAGTGAGAAGGAAGAAAACCGCCCTTTAAACTCACCAAACACATCAAACATAATATCAAAAGCTGTCCAATCTTACGGAGCTTGAGTAATATTAAGCAACTCCAAGCAATCGGTCTGGAAGTTGGAGCACGATAAGTTGTGTTCGGGGAGGGTTTGCATCGTTGAAAGGAGGGCTTCAAACTCGGAGTGCAATGGAGACAGACTTCTTCGTATTTCTTGAACCCCCAGTCAAAAGAATCTGATCGCCCTCACCATAAATCCATCCCAATCCCGAGGTCGGGGATGAACTATTTCACGAACCGTCCACTTGACAGTACGTACCTGGTCCGCATGATTCCCCGTCCATTACCTCAGATTCTTCCGTAGTTTCCAACAGTTGGGCTCCTAGCCAAGCCGAGCTCTCTCACTCCACCAGTTGTAGTATTTCTGTAGTGTCAAATTCTATCCCACGGAAGATCTTATTATTCTTGGACTTCCAAATGAACCAAAGAAGCCATGGATACCTGGTTTTATTGTCTGACCAGTTCACATCATTGGCATTTTGGTCAGGAATGTGCCAAAATAAATAATCCATATTCGCATTAATCGAGCCACTCAGGAACATGTTATCAGTCCTTTGGTATTTCGCCAACTCCCAAATTTTGATGGCCTATGGACATTCAAATAAAGCGTGATTGATCGTCTCGTCAGCCTGCCCACATCGGGGACAACTCGTATCCAGACATATTCCACGTTTCCGCATTGGAATAAGACCGTCAGAGAACCGGTAAGTGTTTGCAATATGAAGTGTTTAATTTTTTATATGGCAATGAAGCTATAAACTAATGATATAATACAAAAATATATTTATGAACAATCCTTTAGCTATTATTTGCCATTACATTTTATTATAAAAATCATATATGTCACATTCTTATCAAAAGTTGGTGTTAATTTATGCCTATGTCAATTATTTGTACCTTCTTTGTACCTAAGCTGATGTTAGATCTTAGTTGACAAAAGAGAAAAGAAAAAAAAAAAAAACATAAGACGCAAAAGAAGATTCTTGAAAGGTAGATCAAATTTCTAGTGAGTTAAATCCTGTACATCTATTTGTTAAATTCAGTAGCTCCAAGAATTAAAAGTGTTCCTCTATCAAATTCGAGTAGTTCTCTCTTTCAAATTTCGCAAAACTGTTACTTTTTTATTCAGGGTTTCATGAGGTGATATCGACGACATTAGCTTCTGTTTCAGCTTATTCTATTGTTGAATCACACGAGATTGAAATTGACTTGTTGGAAAGTGACGAACGAACGCTATCTCTTTCGCATATCAAAGACTTGAGAGCTACCCAGAAATTAACATATCCATCTTTTTGGGTTCATATCCATCTCTCCCTGCAAAATTAACCCATCCAGAAATTCGAATTACCCTTGACCTTCGAGGACCAGACATGGATTGGCTCCTAAAGTTTAGGCATTGTAAAGCCCATAGCGTCATAAAGTTTCTGCTTGAACTTGGTTTTTGTTTGCTTTGGATGTGATGATCGATGGTTCTGCTTTTGCTTTTCGATTTCCTTAGGCATCACCGTCTATGGGTTGCCGAGAAACTTGGTCCTGATGTTGCAGGGAGAGAGCTTGACTTTACCCGGAGAGTACTCTCGCTTGATGCTAAACATTATCATGCTTGGTCACATAGGCAGGTTTGTGATCTCAAACTTTGTTATAGCCACTCATTTGATGTATTATTAGCTTTGCTTGATGTTGGAATAAACTGCATCAGTGGGCATTACGGGCATTAGGAGAATGGAATATGAGCTTGATTACTGTTACGAGCTGATCAAAAGCTGATTTTACGGTGGAATATTGTCTTGAAAAGAACTGGTATCTCAAAAATTAGGAAAAGTTAATATTTGAACCGTTTAAGTGATTCGTGTCTCTTAGGGATGGGTGTATGACTCTAGAAAATGTACCTCGTCTGTTGGAGCAACACATTAACAAAGGTGAAATTGTTGACATAATTTTCAGTTAAATGATCGAGTGTCCTTGATGTAGACAGTCTTTAAACTTCCTATGTAGCTAAACAACACTTATGACTGTTTTACAGTGGTGAAATGGGTCTGTTAGAAGAATATCAGAAGAAAACTCAAGAACAAAGATTTCCTTTTCTACGGGTCAGAGTTTCCAAAACTAGAAAGGGAGATTGTTGGAATCAAGTTCGGTCTTGCTAGGAGTTATGTTTACTTCTTTGGACTTGATCTATTTTGGTTTGGTGTTAAAATTTGCATGTGTGGCTTTGTTGAGTCGATGAAGAGAGTTTGAAAATAATTTTGGGATCATCGAGGTTCAAAGAGTTGATGAAGAGAGTTTCAGTTACTGCAAAATCTTGGCTTTACACTCCAAGCTCAATAGAGTGGAATAAGAGACGTTTTTGAGTTACCATTGTTATGCAGAGATGTTGCTTTACAATAATGTCAAACATGGAATCTACTTGAGAGAGTTGAATTTCACTATCTAAATGGCTCCCAATTATTTTCAGGTCCATTAAACCGATGATTGATAACCGCGATGTTGTTGTGATTGATATCCATGAAATCAGTTTGTAAGGGTGACTCTTTTTTCTTCATTTACATTTGTTATTCTCTTTATGTAGATTAGAACAAGACAGTTACATTGAAGAAGCAAAGCTTCTGAAGAGAGGAAGCTAGCACTTGAGCTATATACTAAGCTAAGATCACAAGGCTATGTAATGGTTATGTTATCAAGAAGACCGGAGACAGAGCCAAATGCTACAATCGAGCAGTTAAAATCTAGAGGGTACAAATATTGGTTCCGTTTGATGATGAGGTTTGCAATAACTAACTGCAACTACTAATTTCAATCACATTAAAGTAGCAAACTAAAAAAAGACAATATCAAGAAGTGGTATTCTCTTACAATGCAGGGAAGATACAAGACAAAAGCAAGAGATAGGAGGTGAATATCGCATGATTGGAGTGATTGGTAATCATATGGACGTGTTAACAGGCCAATGGAATTGGCAAAGCAAGCGCCTGTTCAAGCTTCCAAGCCTTACCTATAATGATGTGTACAGGTTCTCAAATGTTTTTGTGATATAGTTATACACTGTTTCAAAAGATAATGTAGAGGCAAACTGTAATTTCGTGGTGTCTCGTCTATACAATATTCAGTTGCTGAATTAGTCTGGTCATGGTCAGTAGGAGCAATGAAATCAAATACAGGAAAAATCTAGAGAAGGAGCTAAAGAAAAGAGTGAGAAACTCTATGTTGATATGCTAGAGACACAATCCATAAGACTTTGATTAAACGAGAGACTCTTCGGATAAGTTGAACCAGCCTGTATATATTCACCAACAGGGCTCAGATTTGGATCCTCCTCATACTGACTCCACACTGATTCAAATTGCAGACCTTTGCACATGTCAGAGAGAAGAGAGCTAAGTATAGCGAACAAATGTGAAAAATCTTTGGCAATGCATTTGATAAGCCATAAAAACATACTTGTGGAGTAGCATCAAGATACAGAGGATAAGCTTTACCATAAATACTCTAACCATCATACATATCCTGGGCTCAATAAAGTCATGGGGTTAGAAATACTTAACCTGTAACGTTCTTCATCCTCTGGTATCCTTTGGCAATGCATACCATTCGTTAATTATGTTGACTTTTCCGGGTTTTGCCTATAAATACTCTTTTTGATTTTTATTTTAGAGGATAAGCTTTACCATAAACAAAAACCCTAAGCTCTCTTGTAATCCTCTTAGATCTTCTTTTTAAGATTCAAAGATTTGATTTTTGGTTTGACAAACTATTAATCTCATCTTTAATCATGTCTTATCTTTCAACTTCTCTTGTTTCTATGCTTATGTGTGAGTAGTTTCTCTAATAATCAATGAATATGGTAGATTATGGGTAATTAGTGATGAATCTTGAGTTGTGGGGTTAATATTAAGGATTCCTTAAACATCTCGTAAGCTTAATGCTATTTCTACTTTGATCACCTAGGAATAGATGTTAGTCATTTCTCACACCCACAAGGTGTTTGATGAAATGCTTGAATGAACAAATGTTTTGTTTTGTCATCTTGGCCATTGGGAAATGAGTCAAGGTGCTTAGTGGTTGATTGGGCTTGAATTTTATAGATTTGTCAATTGGGAAATTAGACAAATTTATGACTTTCAAAGGGATTAACACCAAAGAGATTTGGGTTAATCTATAGATTAGAGGTCCTTTGCCTAGGATTGTGATTTTGATTGTTAAATTAACCCCCGCAAGGTCTATTACTAGTTACCCTAAGTCGTTATTGCCATCACTCATTGGTCAATGCTTGTTTAATTTGATTTCTTAAACCGTTTAAGCTTGTTTTAGTGCCCTTACTTGCTTTTTATTGTTAGTCTTGTTTATTGCTTAATAGTTCACTTAGTCAATGCATTTTTAAGTTTGAATTTGAAAACCAAACTCTTTGATAGCTTTGGATTAATAGGAATTTGATGTGCTTATTGTGGGGGTCGGATTCCACCTCGTCAAGATTTATACTTAGAAAATAATCTTGAAGTATTTTCCTAGCTGATGAACAATGTTCGGCCTAGCTGAAAATACTACACTCGGAATTCGCCTAGCTGGATTTCTACCTAGCTGAAATCTTGCATAGCTGAAAATACTTAGGCAAAATCTCCTAGCTGGATTTCTGCCTAATCTATTTAGTTAATGTTTTTATTAATCTATTTAATATTGAAATTTTATAGAGAGAGTTAACTTCTACTCATTGCAGTGAATTTAGAGCCGTATAAGGCCTATACGTTTATAGGGGGGGTAGTATTTATATACATATATCCAATGAGACGTTTATAGAATCGTTGCAATTGATGTTCGAGCCGGAATATATCGTATGAACGTAGGTTTTTATGATACGATAACTAGTCAAACTTTGACAAATTTTCCTGCTATTATCGATTTCCTTTAAAAGGGTGCTCCCACAACAAGAACAGTTCATGATATTTCAAAGAAGGCAGGGGTTAGCTGAAAATGCTTGTACAGAAAATGCCTAGCTGGATTTTTGTCTAGCTAAAAATCCAGCTCGTCAACGTTGCTTGGCTGAAATCATGCCTAGTTGAAGTACAAATCGTAAACATTCGATAACTAGCTGAAGTGAATGACGACACTTACGACCAAGTAACTACAAACTGACACGAAACATGAGATCCGACCCGAGCTCGAGACCCGACCCGAGCTCGAGACCCGACCCGAGCTCGAGACCAGACCCGAGCTGGAGCAGAGTCGTCGGACCCGACCCGACCTGGGTGAACAGGCCCGACACGAGCTCCTTTATGGGCCGACCTGGCACTACAAAGCCGGGTGGGCCGAGCTGCACTCTCTCGTCACCTCATGGGCCAATCACGCTCCCTAGACAGCGGATGGGCCGAACTGAATCACCTTTCTCTCGATGGGCCGAGCTGAGCTTCTTTCGACGCCAAGTGGGCCGAGCTGGACCTCTCGGTGGGCCGAGTTGGGTCGAGATTAGTCAGCACATGATGGGCCGAGCTTGTGAAAGATAACTTAACGGTGCAGCCGCTTGACAGGATAAAGATGAATCGTGAGCGGATCTAAGCGATAAGGAAGGAAATTAAAGATAGATACAAATTTTCTCAATTCTCGTGCAGCTAGGGTTTGATTGTAATCTCTATATAAAGAGAAGTAGTCGTTCACTTTTGGGACTTCTTTTTCCACGCGAGAGAACACTGAGACTTTCTCTTGCGATCTTTTATACTTCAGCAATAAAGCATAAACACTTAAACACTCTTTCGTCTCCGATTATTCACATCTATAGAAAGTTACGAATCCCTAAAAGTTACTTTACAAGTTTTGGTTGTGAGAATTTCGGCTCTCACAATTTGCAGTCGACTGTGGGGAGTTCATAACTTTCTGACTCAAAGAATTTTCAGATCATGAACCGTACGATGATGGTAGATCCAGCCGCCTCACGTCCTAATACCAACGTTGACAGACCGTTCGGCATGCCCATCGAAACTACCATCGTGCCGCCTACTAGTAACAGTCCACCTAGTCCAACCATCATCAGGGCCACAGATCCACCTCCCAAAACCGGTGCTAGCCTGACAACCGAACCGGTGACTCTGAACACTGTAGCAGTGATGCTCGAGAGGCTAACCAGGAGGGCAGATGAGCAGGACAAGGTTAATCTCACATTGAGAGACAAGGTGGGAGCGCTGACTGACATGCCGCGAGCCCGAAAAGCGACGAGGAAGGTCACTTTTACCCCACGCCGATTGGAGTACTCGTCTCCTGAATGGGATCGCCAGTTGATCACCCAGTGACGCTTGACCGCCAGGAGAGACCAGCCGGTGACGACAGACACCCCCTGGTCCATCAAACCGTCGGTACGTACCGATACTCGAGGATAGTGAGATTGATCTGATGCTGGACCAGACCAGGCGTCAGACCAACATTCGCGACAGAACGGTAGCAGACCACCGCGAGGAGGATGGTCAGTATGACGACTTTGAGAATGAAGACTACTACTTCGCCCAGAAGGCAGAAATAACGGAGATGAAGGCTTCATTGGCTAGAGTCGAGGCGACTATGCGAGCGGTGCGATAAGAGGTTCACATGGCGACAAGCAAAGGACCCGAGATCAACCGCGTGCTTGAGGAGGCCCAGATGACTCCATTCAGCCTCGCATCACTGGTGCAAGAGTTCCTAGCCCTGGAAAGATCAGAATTCTGGATTACGAAGGCACCACAGACCCAAAGAGGCATCTCATGGCGTCCGCCATAGCTATGAACCGAGCCAACTTCCCCCCGGGACATAAGGACGTCGGGTTTTGTTTGCTTTTCGTGGAACACCTGAAGGGACCGACACTCCAGTGGTTCCCTCGACTCCCTCGAAAATCGATTGATAGCTTCGAAGAACTCTCGAAGGTGTTCTTGAAGCAGTATTCTATATTCGTGAGAGAAGACCCTACCGATGCTGACCTATGGGGGCTGGAGCAGAAGGAGAACCAGCCACTACGGGAGTTCATCGTAAAATTCAAGTCCATCCTCTCTCAGGTTGACGGCATCAGCAATGCAGTTGCACTAAGGGACTTGAAACAGGCGCTATGGTACACATCCGAGTATTGCAAGGACATTATTACCAACAAACCGGCAACCATCCAAGACGCGCTTCATCCGAGTGTCGCAAGAACATTATTATCAACTTCTCGGTGGCCGACCACCCCGCATTTTAAAATCTGATTTTGGGTACTCCTTGGATGCACTAGATGAAAGCAATCCCATCCACTTATCACATCTGTGTTAAGTTCCCAACCCAAGGAGGAATCAAGACTATCTGCGGTAGCCAGAGGGAGTCTCGTGTTTGCCTGTTGGCCGAGCATAAGCTCAGAAAGCCAGTGACGGAAAAATCAAACGACGGTAAAAAGAAGAAGGCTAAGATCTCGTGCGACGGCGAGAAATAGCTCTCTTAACTCTTATAGCAATTACAGATCATGGAGGCCCGCGAAGAAAGTCAGGAAGAAACTTGCGACTCCGTTGTATTAATCTGCATCGACGATAGTCATCCAGAACGTTGCGTCAAAATCGGAGAAAAGCTACAAGAACCGTTATGGTCCGAGCTAGTTAGTTTCTTGAAAGTGAACATTAACACCTTTGCGTGGACGGCCGAAGATATGCCAGGAATCAGCATAGATGTGGCTTGTAATGAGCTAAACGTAGACCCGACTTTCAAGCCGGTGAAATAAAAAAAGGCGAAAGATTATTGAAAGTAGGTTCAATCATCGAGGCAAAGTATCCCGACTGGCTCGCTAACCCCGTTGTGGTGAAGAAAAAGAACGGGAAATGGAGAGTTTGCGTGGACTTCACCGATTTAAACAAAGCATGCCCGAAGGATAGCTTCCCTTTACCTCATATCGACATATTAGTTGAAGCAACCTCCGACAACCAACTTCTCTCCTTCATGGATGCTTTTTCCAGGTATAACCAAATCCTTATGCATCCAGATGACCGCGAGAAGACCGCCTTCATCACAGATCGCGGCATCTATTGTTATAAGGTAATGCCCTTCGGACTGAAAAACGCAGGGGCAACATACTAGCGTTTGGTTAACAAGATGTTAGCGGCACAACTTGGGAAGACGATGGAAGTCTATATCGATGATATGCTGGTAAAATCTCTTCAAGAGGAAGATCATGTGACCCACTTGCGAGACTACTTCATGCAGCTTAACCAGCATAACATGAAGCTCAACCTAACGAAGTTCCAATTCGGCGTCACGTCCGGAGAGTTCCTTGGTGACACACTGTGGAATTGAAGCTAATCCAAATCAGATCGCCACACTCAACAATATGACGTTCCCCAAGAACAAGCGAGAAGTCCAACGGCTAACCGGACGTGTCACGGTGCTAAACAGTTTCATTTCAAGGTCGATTGATAAATGTTTGCCGTTCTATGACACTCTTCGCGGATACAAGACGTTCAAATGGAATGAAAGGTGCGTATAGGCTTTCCAGCAGCTGAAACAGTACTTGAAGGCCGACCCGGTGCTTCACAAACCCGTCAACGGCGAACTGTTGTTTCTGTACACCGCGGTCTCTCCAACTGCAGTTAGCGGTGTACTAGTCCGAGAAGAAAGAGACGAATAAAAACCGGTCTTCTACGTGAGCCAGAGCTTGACGACCGCAAAGACAAGGTACCCACAACTCGAGAAATTGTCGCTTTCGTTGGTCCAGTCTGCTATGAAAACTCCGGCCATATTTTCAATCTCACTCGATCATCATTTTGACGACTTTTCCCTTGAGAGCAATCCTTCACAGCCCTGGCCAGTACGGCCCATTAGCTAAGTGGGCAGTTAAACTAAGCGAGTATGATATCGAATACCAAAGCCGCACATGCGCAAAAGGCCAGGTTTTGGCAGATTTCCTGATCGAACTCCCACCGAATCCAGTGGAAGGTGCCGACGAATATGCCGTTTAGACGTTATTCGCGGACGGCTCATCGTCTCGGCAAGGTTCTGGTTCGGGTATATGCTTAACTTCACCCACCGGCGAAGTCATAGAGCAATCATTCCGACTAAATTTCAATGCATCCAATAACGAAGCGGAGTATGAAGCGCTAATTGCAGGACTAAGGCTAGCAGCGGCACTAAACATTCGTCGTGAATCAGTTCAATGGTTAGAATACGGCACGCGGAGAACGCATGGAGGCTAATCTAAATATCGTGTAAGAACTGGCAGCAAGATGTGACGAGTTTAGCCTCACAAGAGTTCCTCGTGGAGAAAACGCAACGGCAGACGCTCTAGCCGCCCTCGGCTCCACGTCCAATCCAGAATTGCGCCGAGTCACACCGGTCGAGATAATTAAGCAACCATGTATTCAAATACATGACCAGGTGAACCTCCTTAACCCCAGAAATGGCGCACGCAACGAGGAAGCGCTGGAAAAAGAACCAGCTGATCCCATGGAAATCGATGGCGCACCAGAGCAAACTGAATACGTGTGCGACTTCCCTTGGATAGACCGGATCGTGCAACACATCAGTAACGGCGACACTCCCGCCGATAAATGGGCCGCTCGCAAGTTGAAAGCTCAGGCCGCACGTTTCGTCCTCCAAGATGGACAGCTTTTCCGCAGGGGAATGACTGGTGTACTCCTAAATTTTTTGGAAACTAAAGAAGCTCACACAGTCATGGAGGAAGCTCACACAGTCATGGAGGAAACTCACAAACGTCACAGTTTTTCTGGCCTACTATGATGCGTGATTGCGCCAAATTCTCTACAAAGTGTGAGAAATGCCAGTGCCACGCTCCCACGATACACCAACCAACCCAACTGATGTCGTCCATATCCGCACCATATCCTTTTATGCGTTGGTCGATGGACATCTTCGGGCCTTCACAATTAAAAACAGAAAAGATTCTTGTTAGTATTAACCGACTACTTCTCTAAATGGGTCGAAGCCGAGTCCTACACCAGCATCAAGGATGCTCAGGTCGAAAACCTCGTTTGGAAGTACATTATATGTTGGCATGGAGTCTCCAAGAGATAGTCACCGATAATGGGTCCTAGTTTATCTTATCCAGATTCGAAGGTTTCTGCGAACAATGGAAGATCCGGCTTAGCAAGTCCACACCCCGTTATTTGCAAGGTAACGGCCAAGCCGAAACTGTAAACAAAACCATCCTCGACGGCTTGAAAAAGAGGCTCGATGCTAAGAAAGGAAGATGGACTGAAGAATTAGATGGAGTCCTATGGTCACATCGAATTACGCCAAGGCGGCCCACCGGTGAAACTCCATTCTCACTCGTCTACGGTATGGAATGTGTTATCCCATCCGAGGCCAAATTCCAAGGAATTTGACTAAGACTCGTACCGGAACACGTGGAGGAGAATCAGCTCATGATGCTCGATGAGCTTGACCTTATCAATGAGCGCCGAGATGAAGCCCTCATCCGCTTGGAGAATTACCAACAGGCAGCGGTGTGCTATTACAACTCGAACGTCAGACCTCGCCACTTCCGTGAATCCGAAATCGTCCTCCGGAAGGTTTTTTAGAACACGATTAATAAAAAACTTTTCATGTTTTATTAAGGACGAAAGAGCTTATCGCTACTCGCTATTTCTGGCCACAACAGCAACAATTTTACCGGGGTCTAAAACACAAATCCTTATTTGTTAAAGCGCACGATGCAGAGTCTCAAGACTTGCATCTTAAAAACCCAGTTACAAACACTGGTCTAAGACACCTCACGGTCGGAACCTTCGAGCAACAGCTCAGGACGAGGTATATTTAAGGTTAAGTATTTTCCGCAAAACACACGATCTCGACGATCAATTAAGTGACCACCAAAACCTAGTTCTTACGTTAGTCATTTTACAAGTATGTTGAGAACTAAAAATCTTAACATACCCAAAAAAAAAAGAACGTTCGAATAGATAAAGCGACTGCACTCATATAGATTGTCAAGTCAAAGCACAAATCTAAATCACTAAGAAAAGCAACAAAGCAGTTGGCGGATAAAGCCATCAAGGCATACTACAAAAGTGCATAAAGCCTAGTACAACTGATAAAGCCATTCAGGCATAACACCAAAAAACAAAAAAAATAATCTAAGCCCTGAGCTATCGCAACTAATGAGCCATCAGAATCACGGAGCCACGTCACTCCTCACCTCGCCGACGCCCGCAGAGGCAGGTAGCTCAGCGACCACCACCGAAACAAGATCCTCCATCATGGAGGGGATGAGTTTCGTCCCCGAGAAATCGAATACTCCAACATTTGCCGCAAACTTCTCGAGAGACTGAAAATCCCGCAGCAAGCCCTGGCCATCGGGCGAAATAGGTGAAAGAACAAGGTCTCGAATAGAGGACATCATCTGAGCAAGATCAGCGCGAGCAGAAAATCTCTCAGTCTTCCACCTGGTCACCTCAACCTTATCTTTATCAAGACAAGGCGGGCCATTAGACTGCAGAAGGTCGATAAGCTCGAGATTGGCCTCCGCCTGTGCAAGCTCGATCACCTTCACCCACACATCACCCTCAACGCGTCTAAGCTTCTCGTTAGCACGAGAAAGCTTGACCTGAGCACGATCGGTCGCATCCTTACGGCCGGACTTGGTGGCACTCGCTATACGCCTCTTGGCCTCCTTCTCTAGCGAGATAAGCGAAAGATCGGCCTCATATTTCTTCCTCACAAGGGCATACTTGGTGGCCGTCAAACTCTCCTGCAAAGTCGCAAGATCCTTTCCGAGCCCAATGGTGGTAGTCTCCGAAGCAGTTAAGGCTTTGGCACGCTCAATTTCGGTTGCCATTATCTCGGAAATCATCTTGTCCTTTAGGGCAAGGGACTCATGAGCCTGCTGGATCTCGACCTCGTACTCGCCCATCGTGGCATTGATACGATCGAGAAACTGTACAAAAATAATTCAAAGGAGTCGTAAGCAAAAACGAACTCAAGGACAGATAAACAAAGCAAATCTCAAACTTTTACCTTGGCTCCCTGATGAGTCATTCTTGTGTGGGTTAAATCACACAATCATTATTTGTTCGAGGTTCTGGATGAGGAATTCGATACAAAGAGCAAGATGTAAACACAAAGGAACTAGCAAAGGGTAGCTTTTGTATTAATTAGAAAATAAGAGTTTTTTGTAGCCTTAAGCTTTTAGGTTTCTTAAGAAAAAAAAAAGATCCTCATACAAGTTTTTCCTAGATGAGTATATATACAAGATTATGCCGACCTAGATAAGTTAAACTTCCAGATCTTCTCCTATATTCCCGATTTGTCTTGCCTTTTTCTTCAGGTCGGCTCGCCTTAGTTGGCCAGGGTCTTCTCGGTTATTGATAGGAATTGGGCTTCCCTATGTATTGCTCGGCCCACCATACGACGAGCTCGTCTTCCGAGATCAAACAAGGATGGTCCGAGGAAGTGATTCAGTGTAACTCATCGGCCTGAGTTACAGGACACTGATTTTGCCGAGGACGTGTTCTGACTTATGTCCTCGGCTTTGCATATGTTGCAAGCCATGCCGAGCTCATGTCCTGGTCAATGATCTCGGCATTCTCGACGAAAGATTGAATGACAAAACTGGCCGAAGCCGTGATACAAAAAACGTCCTCAGCTTTGTTAGTGTAATGAAACATGTCGAGTTCGTGATTCGGTAAACTCCCTCGGCATTTTTTAAGACAAGGACTATGCCGAGGAAGTGATTTAGATAAATTGTCCTCGGAAATGGTCAGTAAGTTCATGGCCGAGGTCATTCCTTAAATTCAGACCTTGGCTCGACTATTTGATACTTAAACCATTTCTGGCGACTGCTTGTTTATGATATCAGGTGGGGATATTTGACCCCCACAGTTAGCCCCCCCCCCTGCCGAAAGCTTACAAGACTAGTCTCAATCTATGCAAGATGAAGCCGAACTTGCAGTGGATGGATGAAATGGTTTAATGTTCGGAAGATGAACAGTTCTCGCGTGTTTTCGAAGCAAAACGCTTGAGATTCCCCCTGACCTCTATTTAAGATTCTTTTTCCTTTCATTTCTCCTCATTTCGCATTGACAAAAGAGCAAAGTGGAATTTCTCTCAAGGTAAAGCCTATGTTCTCTCTCCTCATTTTTTAAGGGTTTTTTACTGTTCTTGGCTAGTTTATCTAGCGCCGCCGGCTTAGATCTTGTTTTCCGGCGTGTCGTCTAGAAATCTAGGGTTTATTCATTGCTGACTACCGTTGATAATGAATTCCGTTAACTGTACCGAGCAAGAAGTGCTCGCCGAACAGATTGGCCGAAATGATGCTGATGAAGCTAGTCTCCTGGCAGATTTTCGATCATCTGAGGGTGAGAATGCCCTAGACGAGGATCAAGTGTTGCCTTCCTATTTGCGCCGAGTAATACGGAGTGATTCTGAAGAGGACGACGAAGATAGCGTAAATGAAGAGGATGTCGAGAGAAGCAATGCCGAGGAGCGTTAACTAGAGGACGCCGAGGATGAATCCCAGTTGTGTCCCCATACACTAACTTTGGTTGAAAGGGAAATCCGCACGGCTCAACTGATGGAGAGGCTTGTTAAGGTTGAGACCGAAGAGTACCTCCAGGGGTATGGTCCGCTGAAGGATATTGAGGATGCCGAGAAGCTAGCTGCAAAGCGGAAGGAAGAGATGAAGAAAACCAGGCCGAAGAAGCCCAAAGCCATTTACTACCTATCCGGTCGATCGTCGACCACCCAAGAGTTGTTGGAAGATTTACAGACCGACTATAATATACCTTCCGAGGTTGAACTGCTCGTTCTTGAATCGGATAATCGAGCCGAGTTCCCTCCAACTGGGTACTTCACACTGTATGAAAGTTTTTTCATCCGTGGGTTACTTTGGTTCCCAATACCCGAGATAATGACAGACTATCTGTTCAGGCACAAGGCTAGTTTTGCGCAACTGACGCCTCGGGCCATTTGGCAATTGGTCGGATTCCTAGTTAGGAGTTACGAATGTGGATTTGAACTTACTACCGAGCATTACCTTGCTCTTCTTAGGTTTGCCAAAGCGATGAAGAATTCGGATAATATATATTATTTGACCAACCGGCCGAATAAGAGGATATCCACGGCTTTCCTTCTAAGGATACCCGTTGGTCGAATCACTTTTTATATGTCCAGATTAGCTGAGCTTCGGTCGGTCGGAATGTCCCACTGATTCTAACGAACTGGGATCCGATTGGTAGGAGCTTTTAACTTTTGACTTTATTCGAAATCAAACCATGGTCTGACCGAGCTTGTCTTTTGAATGTGCAGATAATTACTCCTGGCCATTTCTTTCCAACACATTCAAGGCCGACCTCAATAAGCTTCACGACGGCCGAACTCATTGGAAGGATACTTTCACGTTTGGCGAGTTGAGACAGCAAGGATCAGGGACGAAGGTTTTGCATCATCATCAGAATAAGACGAAGCAGAAGAAGGGGAGGATCAGACCAAAGGCGTGCTTGAGGAAATGAGTCATTAAATAAACCTAAGCGAGCTGAAACATCAATTGAAGAAACATGCAAAAGCAGCCGAACTAGCGGCTAACCCGGTCAAGTTCAACCGGATCGTAGTTGAGCCGAACCCCCTTGCCATCTTTCCCTTTGTGGTGAATGTCGTGCTGCCTCCAATCCCGTGGGATGTCAAGGCAGAGGAGAGACCGGAGGGCTCAATTCTGAGGAAGCATCCTGCCAAGAAGAGGAAGGCCAAGGAGACTATTGAGGCCGAGGAAGAGACAAACTCCGAGCCGGTGAAGGCGAAACAGAAAAAGAAGAAGATTTTTGGGTCCACCATCGCTACTTCTCCCAAAGGGATCCCTCCTGTCGATATCCCTCAAGATCGGTTTGCCGGTTTTGCGGCTTTGTTCTCAAAGGTAACCTTCCCCGGGATCCCGGTGCCCGACCTCGACTCCCTGGCTAACCTAGAAGGTTATGGCCGTCTGGCCTATCAGGGGATTCATGTAATAAATGCTACTGATATGCCTTAGAGATTTAGCTTTGATCTGACAACTAATCCCTATTTCACTATTATGTAGTACAATGCTGAGGTCAACCGTACCATGACTTGGTACGAAGGGACCGTTTCCCAGTTAACCTCCCAGGTGCGAGTCCAGGCTGAAGGCCGAGCTTGAGAGAGTTTTTCGTCAGGCGAGGAGGAATGTTAAGGGAATGCTTGCGCCGAAGCTGGAAGGCGTCAAGTCGCTGGTGGCCGAGTTGAATGGAGATCTGTTAAAGAATCTCATAGATGACTGCCAAAATGTTGCGAACCTGACCCTGATCGCTGAATTAAAGGCCGAAGAGGAGAAATGGGAGGGGAAGAAGTCTGTGCAGGACTTCGAAGCGGAGGCCCAAGAGTGCACTTCGGATTATGAAAACGCCGGTCAAACCTTTGACGCGGCTTTGAACCGGATCCTGGAGGGATTGGCCATCTCTCTGGAAGTTACTCCGGCTTCGTCCCCTCTTGCCGATGTTCCCGAGAATTTTGAGGCCGAAGTCCCTGGGGTCCCTGAGGCTGAGGCCCCTGAAGGTGTTGGCGGAGAGGCCGATGAAAAGGAAGGATGAGAGGCTCCCGAGATGGTAGCCGAGTAGAAGATTTCCTTGTTTTTGTTTTAAGTTGTACTTTTTTTTGTAATGACTTTGTTTTGCCGAGGGCAAGTACAATGCCTGGATGGCTTTATCCGTAATTTTATTCAGTATGACTATTTTTTCAAATTGTCGACGCACGAGCCAAGCATTATAAATCCTATCTGTTTAGCTTGAATAAGCGTTTAAGATTGCTCTCAGGATGTTAGTAGACCAGTGATTAGGACGAGCTGAGTTTAGATAGTGCAATGTTTAGAGTATAGACAAGGCTATGTAAAAGACCTAGGTAATGTATGATTTCGTCATTGTGGTTAGCAATGACGAGTAGCGTGTTGCTTATGTTTTTTGTGTGTTTTGAAATGACTAAGGCAGAAGATGCCGAGCAAGAGATCTGCTGTAAAAAGAGAGTATTAATGTACTCCCATTCTCCCTTTTTAGGAGGGGGCAAGTTGGACTCATCCGAAGATGAGCTGCCTACGTACCCTTTGAAGGGATCAAGCCAAGCCCGTAGTTCAAGTGTTTTTGGTTTTTTTTTTTTTTTGTACAACCGAGGGCCGAGTACTAGTGATAGTACTTCTTAAGATGCCGAGCATTCCACGAACATGGAATAACTCTTCCATCCATCGGGACGAGCTCGTATACGCCATGCTTTACGAAATTAGTGACGCGGTAAGCCCCTTCCAAGTGCGCGCCGAGCTTCCCAGCATTTGGTTATGCCATTTTTTGAAAGACTTCACGCAAGACAAGGTCACCCTCGCGGAAATGCAAAGGACGAACGTGCGAGTTGTACTACTGGGCTGCCTTTTGCTGGTAGTTCTGAAGACGTACGAGTGCGCGATCTCGTTTTTCATCAAGGAAATCAAGCTGGTCAAGTAACATGATGTTATTAACCTCCTCGTCTTGGGGTGCAAGCTACCGACGAAGTCCGGGAAATTCCACCTCCGCTGGAATCACGCACTCGGATCCATAGATGAGGGAGAAGGGAGTTACGCCGGTAGGATGACGAGGAGTTGTTCTTCCCATCATCCTTTCTTAGCATCTAATCATTTCTTTACTCCATCGACGATTGTCTTGTTGATGGCCTCGGCTTGTCCATTACCTTGAGGATAGCGAGGAGTAGACTTGGTGAGTCGGATTTTCCATTTTTCGCAGAATCCTTCAAACCGAGCCGAGGTGAATTGTGAGACATTGTCCATGACGATCTCGTGCAGGATACCATGCCTGCAGATGATGAAATTCCAGACAAAGTGTTCCACCTGAGCATCCTTGATGCTGGCGTAGAACTCGGCCTCAACCCATTTCGAAAAGTAATCAGTGAGGACGAGGAGAAGTTTCTTGGTCCTCGAGTTAGGCATGGGATCGACGATATCCATCGACCACCTCATGACTGGGTAACGGGATGATACTGAGGATAACAACTCGGCTGGTTGGTGTATCATCGGAGCATGTCGCTGGTACGTTTCGCACTTCGCCGCCAACTTTTCGCAACGTGGAGCATCGTCGGCCAGAAGAACCCATAGGTCTTGATTCTAGTGGCAAGACTCCGACCGCCCGAATGGTTTCCACAAGATCTGTCGTGGACTTCTTGCATGACACGCCGGGCTGCATCACCTTCGACGCAGCGGAGAAGGGGTCCAGAGGTTGACCACTTGTAAAATTGTCCATTGGCAATGGAGTATCGTGCCGCATGAGCCTTTAGTTTTCGTGCATCCCACCTCTCGTCTGGGGCCGTGCCATATGTGATGAAGTTTTGTAATCTAGAAATTCAGGGTCGATCACACCCGTAAGTAGGAGAATTCTCTGCGTGACTGGTTTCTACCAGAGCAGGGTCGACTTCGTCTGGGAGTGGGTTGATCAATGCAACCTGATGAGTTGCTTGAATACTCGGGATGTCAAGGAGTTCCACTGGGATAACTCGGAAAAAATCAGACCCCGAAGCCGAGCCGAGGGAAGTTAGTGCTTCGGCCGATGATTGCTCGGATCGTGGGATCCGAGTTAGAGTGAACTCGTCGAAGTTCGAAGCAAGGTCTTGGACAATATTTAAGTAAGCCACCATTCGCTCGTCGCGAGTCGAGTAATCACCATGGCACTGGTTGACAATGAGCTGACAATCACAGAAAGCATGAAGTCAGTGGACTTCCATTCCTCGGGCTAAGCAAAGTCCTGCAATGATGCTTCATATTCCGACTCATTGCTGGATGCTTCAAAGTTGGGTCGGAAAGATTGCTCAATGACTTCCCCATTAGGAGCAGTTAGATAGTTTTGAGGATGATCCGTCAGAATGAAGGGTCCAACATGGTCGTGCGACCAGTTTTGAGTTAACATCGGCCGAGGTGGTGAGGTCTGAAGATTTTGAGGCCATCAAAGTGGCTTCAGTCGCATCACTGGTCACGTTTGTGATCACCGAGGTTGGTTGCCTGACTTCTGAGATTTCTCCTTCGTCAACTTCCTCCACAAAGTCGGCCAAAACAAAGTCGGCGAGCCGCGGTGCACGGCATGTATTCGATATCATACTCGGTGAGCTCAATTACCCATTTAGCAAGGCGGCCAGATTGACTGCGACTTTGTAGAATAACACGTAGAGGGTATGATGTGAGCACGATGATCACTTGTGACTAGAAGTAAGGCGAGCGCCAGTGTTTTCATCAACGGGTAGTGTGTTTGAGCGCCTGTCAAGGATTGACTGACGTAGAAAACCGCTCGTTGTTTATTTCCCTCTTCTCGGATCAAGGCGTTGCTAACTGCAGGAGAGGACACATCAATGTATAGGAAAAAGGGTTCTCCGTCCACATGCTTTGAGAGGATTGGTGGAGTCTTGAGATACTGCTTTAACTGCTGGAAAGCCGCTTCGCATTGGTTAGTCCAGATTATTAGTTTTGTGTCTCGAAGTGTTATATAGAAGGGGAGACACTTATTTGTTGATCAGGAGATGAAATGATTGAGAGCTGCTACCTGTCCCGTGAGTCGTTGAACATATTTTGCCTTTGAAGGTGACTGCATAGACTCGATGGCCTCGATCTGTTTGGGATTTGTTTCGATACCGCGCTTGGAGACCAGGAAGCCGAGAAATTCTCCTGACTCTACTCCGAATCGGAACTTGGTCGGATTGAGCTTTATGTTGTACGAGTTGAGCTTCTTGAAACATTCGTCCAGATGGCGTACGTGGTCAGAAGCTAATAGGGAATTGACTAGCATGTCGTCAATGTAGATCTACATGGTTTTGCCCAGTTATTCCGCAAACATTTTGTTGACCAGGCGCTGGTAGGTAGCTCCAGCGTTTTTCAGCCCGAAGGGCATCACTTTATAACAGTAGGTTCCCTGGTCTGTGATGAATGTTGTCTTTTCACGGTCATCGGGATGCATGAAGATCTGATTATAACCTGAGAATGAGTCCATAAAGCTCAGCAATTCATTTCCGGCAGGGGCTTTGACAAGTCGATCGATATGTGGGAGTGGAAAGCTGTCTTTGGGACATGCTTTGTTCAAGTCTGTAAAGTCACACATACTCGCCACTTACCATTCTTCATCTTGATGACCACAGGATTTGCGATCCAGTCTGGGTATTTGGACCCCATTATGGATCCAACTTTTAGCAAACGATCGACTTAAGTGTTGACTGCCGCAACTCGTTCGTTGCCAAACTTGCGCCTTTTTTGCTTGACTAGTTTGAAAGAGGGTTCGACGTTCAATTCGTGACAAGCTATATGCGTGCTTATGTTGGGTATCTCCTCAGCCGCCCACGCGAACGTGATCACGTTCCGTTTGAGTAATTCGATGATCTCTGCGTGTAGGGGATTTGGAAGCTGGCTGCCAATCTCCACACATCGTTCTGGGTGTCTGTCGTCGATTGACACTGAAACTACAGAGTCTCCGTTTGTCGGTCTTTTGGGAGACTCCGTGAGCTATAATTACTATAAGGCAACTAACTGTTGTTTGTCATCGTTGTGATCTGCACGACTTTTCTTTACCTTAGCAACCGGTCTTCGATTAGTCATTGGGGATCTGAGCTTGTGCTCGGCCAAGAGGCAGACTCTGGACTTTCGCTGACTCCCACGAATCGTCCCGATCCCCATTGGCGTTGGGAACTTTACGCACAAGTGGTAGGGAGAAGGTACAACTTTCATCGCGTTTAACCATGGTGTACCGAGGATGATGTTGTAGATTACTTGGTAATCTACAACTGAGAAATCCACGATCTTGGTTACGCCAATGGCTTGAACTGAAAGCTTGATTGTTCCCCGTGCCATCGTCGTTTCGCCAGAGAACCGTGTTAATGGCTTGGGACTGGAAATCACCTCAGTGAGAGGGATGTTCATCTTGCGAAGGGTTTCTCGGAAGATCACATCCATTGTGCTTCCAGTGTCGATGATTCTTGCTACTTCGAAGTCATTGACGAGGAGTTCAATCACCAGAGGATTGTTATGGGGATGAACGATTCCCTTAGTGTCCCTGGTTTTGAAGGACAAATTATGATCAGGTATATCGCGGTCGGATGTCACTCTGGCGGCGGAGTCGGCCTGCCATTGGAAGATTTTGATGGAAGACACCGTATCGAAACAATACTTTGATCCGCCCATGATCATATTAATCCGAGGTCGAGGGCCTCGCTGCTGGTCTCTCTCCTCTCCTCTATCGCGTTTGGCTGCATCGTTCTACTGCGGGGTTGGTCGGATGTCAACTTTCTTTGGTCCAGGGAAATCTTTGACGATGAAGCCTCCCAATTTTCCCTCGGCCAGACATTTAGCCAAGTGGGCCCCTAGGACTTTGCAGTTGGCAGTGTTGTGTCCTTTGTTCTGGTGGTGGTCGCAGAAGGCGTTTTTCGTCGTAGGCATTTTGGAGGAGCCATTTATCAGAACGTCCTCTTCCTCGGCCACCTGTTCGACCCCAACCTCGGCCTCTACCTCGTCCTTGGTTTCTTCCTGGTGTTTCCTCGGTATAATAGCATTCCTCGTCTTCAGGATGGTCCACGAGATAGTTGTGGGAAATACCCTTAGATGATCCTTCGTGGTCGCTGTAGCGGCCGGTAACTATCTTTGCACGTGTAGTCTATTGTGGCACAGAAGAAGTTAGTCGGCTTGTCGACCGCCCTTGTTTGACCTGAAGGGTTAGCATTTCTTCCTCGTCGGCTATGTACCCAACGGCCCGTTAAAGGGCTTCTTGGATGGTGTTTACCGGTCGCTTTGCCAGTGATCGGTGAAGTTTGCCGGTGAATAGAAGCGCTTGCTTAAGAGCCTCGAGCGTAGGTTCGTCCCCCATACCGTCAATTTGCGTAAGGATCGATTTGAATCTGACGATCAAATCGTGGAGGGATTCGTTCTGTCCTTGTCGGATGTTCCATAGATCCTAAAGCACAACTTGCTCCGGAGGGTGTTGAAGTTATCCACCGAGTATGGGTCCAACTTTATGAACCATCAGAGGGCTACCCCATCTAAGTGTTCAGCGAATAGAAGGCAAAAACCAACATCTATTTGTCTTGGCGGGAATTTTACTCAGTTCATTGCAATATGGAACGCATCAAGGTGTGCTTTAGGATCGGTAAACCCTTTGAAGATCAGAATTTTCATCTTTCCAGGATCCGGGATATTCACGGCCGTGATGGCTGGGACGAAAGGAGTATTTCTTGCCTCTTTAAGCATTCGGTCGATCGCCCGGGCCGACGAGGTTGCTCGATGAACCTGGTTCTAAATAGCTTTAAATCCGTTGTTGGTCCTCGCGATCATGGCTCTCATCTCGTCGAGCTCGGCATGAAGACTTTGGTGTCCGGATTCCTCATAAGAATCGTGATCGTCGTCTGAAACCTCTACTCTGTTGGCTTCAGAATCTTTGGCTTGCTCGCTGTTTGTACCTGTGATAACGTCGGCTTCTGACTCTTTCTTATTCTCCTCATCTGTGTTCCTAGATGTCTCGTGGTTAATGACTGCCCCGCTAGGCGTCGAGGCTCCTTGTCTTGGAGGAGGAGGAGGAAGGCGAGTGGGATCTGTGATCCTGAAAGTGTAGGAAGGCATCTGGATGCCATCATAGAAGTTGAGAGAGCTCCGGGCATTGGTTGGGACTTTTCTCGGAGGTTTGCGCGTAGCGGCTAGCTGGGTAGAAATTGTGTTCAGCTGGTTAAGGATGTCGAGGTTTGTCGTCTCCTTCTGCGAGGCTCGGTGAGCGAGATCGGCCAGCGTAGCGGCGAAGGCTTCTAGGTTGACCTCGAAACACGCGTCTCCCTGGTTGTCGGTTATGGTTCGCATGATAGTAAACGGCGTGGCCATTTCTGGCTGACGTCCTTTGGGAGGGTTTTGGTGCTCGTCAGACATTATTCTTTGCTAGGGTGTCGGTTTGCGAGAAAGTTATCGATTTCCCCACAGTCTGCGCCAAATTGTTTGGGTTAAATCACACAATCACTATCTGTTCGAGGTTCTGGATGAGGAACTCGATACAAAGAGCAGGACGCAAACACAAAGGAACTAGCAAACGGTAGCTTTTGTATTAATTAGAAAATAAGAGTCTTTCGTAGTCTTAAGATTTTAGGTTTCTTAAGCCAGAAAAAAGATCCTCATACAAGTTTTTCCTAGAAGAGTATATATACAAGATTATGCCGACCTAGATAAGTTCTTCCAGATCTTCTCATATATTCCCGATTTGTCTTACCTTTTCTCTTCAGGTCGGCTCGCTTTAGTTGGGCCAGGGTCTTCTCGGTTATTGATAGGAATTGGGCTTCCCTATGTACTGCTCGGCCCACCATACGACGAGCTCGTCTTCCGAGATCAAACAAGGATGGCCCGAGGAAGTGATTCAGTGTAACTCCTCGGCCTGAGGTACAGGACACTGATTTTGCTGAGGACGTGTTCTGACTTATGTCCTCGGCTTTCCATATGTTGCAAGCCATGCCGAGCTCATGTCCTGGTCAATGATCTTGGCACTCTCGACGAAAGATTGAATGAAGAAACTAGCCGAAGACATGATACAAAAAACGTCATCGGCTTCGTAAGTGTAATGAAACATGCCGAGCTCGTGATTCGGTAAACTCCCTCGGCATTTTTGAAGACAAGGAGTATGCCGAGGAAGTGATTTAACTAAACTGTCCTCGGCATTGGTCAGTAAGTTCATGGCCGAGGCCATTCTTTAAATTCAGACCTGGGCCCGACTGTTTGATACTTAACCATTTCTCGCGACTTCTTGTTTATGATATCAGGTGGGGATATTTGACCCCCACAATTCCCATGTTTCTCTTGCTGCTCACCACCACCTCCGTCGAAGGAAGCCGTGTCTTCCCGCTAAAAAACTTGGAGACTAACTAGACAGACCTCTTGACACCCGTTAGCAAACTCTCTGTCTCGGCAGAGACCCGAGAAGATCCTGCCTGCTTGGCCACTTTGCCATCCTCGACGCCATCCTTACCGTTCTCACGCGACCACTTCTTGTCAAGCGGCGTCCTGAGACATAAAAAAAATCAAGTAAGAAGACTCATACTTAACATAGGATATCTCATGAAAGGAAGCTAGACAAGGTCAAACCTGGAGGGCATGTCTCGCGCAGGCATCTAGTCCCTCGCCGGAAGACTGAGAATGACTTCCGATTGCGTCGGCACCTCAGCAGGTGCCCCTGCCGACGAAGAACGACGAGACGAAGTCCCTAAAGACTTGCCATCGGATCGAGGCTTGGCAGCCTTAGACCCGGCGGCCTTCGGCTCGGTTGTGGCCTTCTCGGCCATCTTCGGGTATGCTTCCTTCTTCTTAGCAGCTCGTCGCTCAGCTGCCTTTATGTCGGCCGCTTTGGTCTCGGCTGCTTTCTTCTCGGCCGCTTTCTGCTTGGCCGCTTTCCGCTCAACCGCTTTCCTCTCCGCTCGGAGTTTTATTTTTTGACGAATTGTTAGATCTCGCCCCTCCTCCTCTTGTATCACCTTGGTGGACGCTCGCGAAGGCTCAGTGCTAGGAGTCATGTCAAATCTGTCAAGAAAAGATCTAGCTCGATTGATGCGCTTCCAGTTAAAATACTTGTTCCACTTTACCCTTCGTGATCTAAGCGCCTCGAATAACGCAAGTGAATCAGTGGGGATCGCAAGAAGAAGTGCCGGCTCTGCAAAATAACACAAAGGAAATAACATAAAGTTCGCAATGAATCAAGCGATAAATAAAGAGAGGCGACCAACCTATCTACCAATTGGTCACAAGCGAGTCCTAATCAAATCAAGGTAACTTGGCTCGAGGGAAACCTCAGTAATAGGAACAAAGAATAACCCCTTTTCCCAGTCACTGTCTTTGCTTGGAAAATCGGTTATGACTCGTCGGTTGGGCCGATTGGAACAATAGTACATCAGCTTAGTCTTCTTTAGTTGTCGCCATACCAACAGATGATCGAGATGACCAATCCCAATCTCGACACCGCTCTCTATACTCTGAACCAAGAGTCCTACCAGGTGACGCATCCCTCGTGAGGTCACTTGCAAAAAAGCAAGTTTGTGTACCGAGAGATATCTTACTAGCAATGCCAGAAGCGAGAACCACAAGAAGCATAAGTCGAAGAAGCTCTCGTGCATTGTCATACAACCGGACCAGGGCTCGTAAGGACTATGGCCATCAATCGGCACGATCAGCTCAATCTCACTCAAAATCGAATGTCTGAACCTTAGCTTCCTCAATGAATCTTGGTCCGACCACGACACGCCTAAATGAAGATCCTTCTTTCCTTTTGGCCTTGGTCTCTTCATTGCGGCTCGATGCGCTGCAACACCAATTCATAGCAGATCAATCTTGCGGTCAAGATCCTCTTTGGCCGCTACCAGATCGTAGTCCCAGTCTTCTAGCTCAATCTTGGCAGCGACAGACTCAATGATCATTGGAATCTCTGCTGTCAAGCCTAAGACCTCAGTCGCCGAGACACCAGAATCATCAGCTATGAAGTCGCGACGAATCGAAGACGTGACCTCATATGTTGCATCCACACTCAATTCGATGGAAGTCGACATTCGCGAAGGCATAGACCTAACCGACCTCTCGACGCTCGGCTCAGATAAGATGACTAACTTGCCAAGGGACATTGGTCGATTACATGATTCACCAAAAGACATCACGAATCCAGCCCAAATGCATGTACACCTCTGACCAGCTCGGTAAAATCCTTGGCGTCGTCTCTAGCTCGGCTCAGACGCGAGACCACACCGGATCCTGTTCGGGCCTAAACCTTATCTCGGCTCTTCAAATCACCACGACAGAAACAGTGGCCTCGGGAACGATCCTGACCTAGATTGGTGAAGTCCCGAGGATGAGCTGCGAGGAGCGAGCTGGCTCGAACGGACCCGCGAACAGGTCCCGAGACACCGACCTGATACAGCTCGGCCACAACCTTGAGGAAGACAAAGAGTTTCCGATCTGGCGTGCTCAGCTCGCTGGGGAGACAACTCGGACACATCGGCGGCAGTACAGCTCGGCCACGCGGGAAACGTCGCATCTCGGACACATCGCGGCTCAGACACTTCCAGATCGGGTTAGACGGCATGCGGTTCGAGAGCAGATCGGCTTACGGATCAGGTCGAATGGGCTCCAGACGCGGCTCAACAAAACTAAGGAGGAGAGCTCGGGTCTCGATCCCAGGTCGGGTCGCAGCACGGCGCGAGACTCTCGGCGTCAGTTTGGCAGAGTCTCTAGGTCCCACGATTGTTCCTCACAGCTGGCTCGGGATCGGATCTGATGAAGGAAGGAAGCAGTTCAGCTCGGCAACGGTTTAAGCCGATCCCTCACACAGGCTCGAGCTGCAGGTCGGGAATGGTCCTGGTCGGGAGCGATTCAGATCGGGGTTGTCGAGCTGCGAAACAGGAGGCAGCTCGGGTCAGTGGTGGGCCAAGGGGGGTGAGGAGGTCAGCAATTTCAAAAAAAAAAGGAAAGGGATCTACTCCTTTCTTTACAAAAAGTAAAAAAATAATAATAATAAAAAAGAAGAGAGAGAACAGAGAAAAAAAAGAAAAAAATTACCTTAGATTTTTTTGGAAGTGAGATTGTGAGGAGAAGAACTTGAGAGAGAGCTCTATTTATAGATCCAGCTTGGAATTATCAATTTCCGAGGTAAAACATTAAATTCAACACAAATATTTTTGATAAAAGCCATCATATTTTAGGGCCCGGCCCAACAATAATATTTATTTCAGGCCAAGCCCAAATATATATGTACCTACATTATAATAATCATATTTATTCAAAAATTGCTGCGAGTGACGACGAACTGCGAAGGTGCTACAAGTCCACCTCGGCTCGGAACG
>OVAP01000079.1:0-12486 GCA_900406295.1 Aurinia saxatilis | reverse complement strand
GGGGGGGGGGGGCTAACTGTGAGGGTCGGATTTCACCTCGTCAAGATTTATACTTAAAGAATAATCTTGAAGTATTTTCCTAGCTGATGAACAGTGTTCGGCCTAACTGAAAATAATTACACTCGGAATTCGCCTAGTTGGATTTCTGCCTAGCTGAAAATACTTAGTCAAAATCTCCTAGCTGGATTTCTGCCTAGCTGAAAATGTTTGTACAGAAAATGCCTAGCTAGATTTTTGCCTAGCTGAAAATCCAGCTCGTCAACATTGCCTGGCTGAAATCATGCCTAGCTGAAGTACAGATCGCAAACATTCGACAATTAGATGAAGTGAATGACGATACTTATACCAAGTTACTACAAACTGACACGAAACATGAGATCCGACCCGAGCTCGAGACCCGACCCGAGCTGGAGCAGAGTCGTCGGACTCGACCCGACCTGGGTGGGCAGGCCCGACCCGAGCTTCTTTGTGGGCCAACCTGGACACTACAAAGCCGGGTAGGCTGAGCTGCACTCTCTCGTCACCTCATGGGACGACCTGGCTCTCTCGACAGCGGATGGGCCGAGCTGAATCACCTTTCTCTCGATGGGCCGAGCTGAGCTTCTTTCGACGCCAAGCGGGCCGAGCTGGACCTCTCGGTGGGCCGAGCTGGGTTGAGATTGGTTAGCACGTGATTGGCCGAGCTTGTGAAAGATAACTTAACGGTGCAGCCGCCTGACAGGATAAAGATGAATCGTGAGCGGATCTAAGCGATAAGGAAGGAAATTAAAGATAGATACGAATTTCCTCTATTCTCGTGCAGCTAGGGTTTGATTGTAATCTCTATATAAAGAGATGTAGTCGTTCATTTTTTGGACATCTTTTTCCATGCGAGAGAACACTGAGACTTTCTCTTACGATCTTTTATACTTCAGCAATAAAGCATAAACACTTAAACACTCTTTCGTCTCCGAGTATTCACATGTATAGAAAGTTATGAATTCCTAAAAGTTACTTTACAAGTTTTGGTTGTGAGAATTTTGGCTCTCACACTTATCGCGTTAATCGTTCGCTCAAGTGGATTGACCCTTACTCTATACTAGGACTACTCAAGTGAGTTATGGTCATCGAAAGGTTTTGAATGCTAGACACAAAACGTCTTGTTCAAATGGCGCTGTTGTCATTGGGAGAACCCACAAGACCAAGTGTCCCCTCCACAACACCAACCATTCAACCCACGACCCCAAGGGAATAACTACAATTCAAGACCTCAAGGTGACAGTTATCAAGGGCAAGGATCGAACCAACAACATGGAAATTTTCTAAGAGACAACAACTTCCAACAAGGAGGGAACTTCCAAGGAAATTTTCCACAAGCTCAAGGTGGTTCTTCCCATGATAATGAGACTAAGGCAATGCTTAAGCAAATCATGGATAGGTTGGCTCGAACTCAATATACCCAAGCGGAAGTTCAAAAGGAGATGCAAAGGAAGCTCGATGCTATGGAATCTGAAATTGCTCGGTTGGAGTCACAACAAGCCTCCACCTCCTCCTCTAAGCCACCAAGCTCCTTCCCCTCTAAGCCCGAGCCAAATCCCAAGGGCCATTGTAATGTTATTACCTTGAGGAGTGGAAAGGAACTCCCATCTCCACAAGCGGTTGTCGAGAAAACTAGTAAACCGAATGATGCCTCCACGGAGGAGAAAAAGAACTCGGTTGAGGTTGCTAAACCAAAAACGAATTTCTTGGATGGCATTAAGGAGAAAGCAAAGAAAGTCTTGTTTGAACCTCCTTCTTATGAACCTCCACTTCCATTTCCTTCTCGGTTGAAGAACCAAATGATGGCCAAACAGCGCTAAAGCTTCATTGACATAATGGATATGGTGATGGTAACTCTTCCTTTGAGGGAAGCTACTGAGAACAGCCCTACTTGATCAAAGTTCTTTAAAGATATGCTTACCAAGAAGAAGAAGATGGAAGAAGGATTAGTTATGGTGAGCTATGATTGTAGTTCAATCATTCAACATGCTATCCCTAGGAAACTCAAGGATCCCGGTTCATTCACTCTTCCTTGCTCCATTGGTGAGATGGGTTTTAGTAGAAGCTTATGTGATTTGGGTTCGAGTGTGAATTTGATGCCCCTCTCTATTGTCATAAAGCTTGGAATCACCAAGTTTAGTCCTAGCAAGATATATTTGGTGCTTGCGGTTAGATCGATTCGATATCCCATTGGTTTGATTGAGGATTTGCCTATGAAGCTCGATAACTTTCATGCCCCCACCGACTTTGTCATTTTGGAGATGGATGCGGAGCCTTTAGACCCCTTGATCTTAAGAAGACCCTTCTTAGCTACCGCAGGTGCCTTGATAGATGTGCGAGGGAAGAAAATCGGTCTTCAACTCGGGGAAAAGCTAGTTGAATTTGACCTTCAAGCAATCATGAAGCAACCGACCATCGATGGACAATTGTTTTGGATATAGATAAATGACATCTTGGAAGGAGAGATGGAGGAGGAAATTTTGATGGATGATCCTTTGGAAGTTGCTTTGGTTTGTGACAAGGAAGAGTATGGTTTCTTAGATTAAGATGCTTATGGCTATGAAAAGCTCTTGGATGGTTGTGAGAGTATGGTAAAGTCGGCCTTCTTGCAACTTGAGAGAGATGGTGTTTTATAAGCACAACAAGTGTGTTCGGCACAAGATCAATCGACCGATCCTTGGAGTGAGATCAAAGCTCCCAAGGCCGAGCTCAAGTCTCTCCCACAAGGGCTAAGGTATGCTTTCGTAGGCCCTAAATCCACTTATCCGGTCATTATCAATGATGCATTGCATGAGGATGAGGAAAGAATGCTTTTATTAGAATTGAGAAAGCAGCCAAAACCGAGTAAGTGCTCCTGCATCGGGTGCCACCTAATGTTAACACCCGATGACAGAGACATTTTTTATGTCCAAAATGCATGTTCCTGTGTCGCTGACATCGGGTGCCACCTGATGTGGCCACCCGATGCCAGCGACACGACTTTATATATATATAAAAAATTTTGGAAACAAAGTTCTCTTCTTCCTCTTCTCCCATCGTCGACTTCTCTTGTTCCCTCTCTTGGTTCTGATTTTTTTTTTTTTTTTTCCAAAATTCTCTCCAAAAACTTGTGCTTTCATCATATTTTTGCATCCTCATTCATATTCTATCAATCATTTATTAAGAATCTCAAAGTAAATCCCTAAAACTCTCTCAATTAGAAATATCTCCAAAGTTTGGGTTTGATGATTCTATACTTGGATTGAGTAATTGTGAGTGTTTAGGAGTTGGTTATGGGTATATGATTGATTCCCTTGCTATAATTTGGTGTTATTGATAGAGAATTTGATGTTTGTGAAGATTTTTGGAACACACGATGAATAGTGACGAAAATTAGGATTTTGGGAAAAAAGTTTGATTCTTGTTTGTTGGTTTGCTTGATTGATTCTCTTGATTGGTATTGTTGATAGAATGTGGTAACTTGTAGAAACATACACACATTTGGGCAAAATTTCTTTGGAATCACATTGATGATATCTTGGTTCCTTTGGTGAAATGGGGTGTTCTTTCATGTTTGGTGATTGAGAATGGAGTGTGAATGGGTGTTATATTGGTCCTTAGCCTCTCATTTGATCTTGTAGGAAGATGAACAAGAGAAAGGTTACTATAGGAATTGGTTCATCACAAGGAGGCTCCAAAAAAAAGGAAAGAGAGGAAGTTGTTGTGCCTCAACAACCTCAAGAACCTCAACCATCCTTGACACCTAATGCTTGTCCCATATGGAGTGATGAGGAGAAAGAGAGCGCTATGATGCTTTGGGGAGGATCAAATTTGCTCCAACTCGGTTTTTATCAAAGGAATTCCTCACCGCGTTAGGGATGTGGGAGGATGTGGAGGAATATGTTCGGAGAATGGGGCTTGGAAAGCTTGCTCATGAATCCTATCCATCATACCCGGAGCTCACTCACCAAGTATTGGCTACTTTGGATGTAGTCTACGAACATCCACGGAGGAAGAACGTGAAGGAATGCCGCGTGAACTTCAAGATTTACAACCAGCACTACGGAATTCCCATAGTTCAGATTTGTGAAGTATTTGGGTTCGGCAATGGGAGTTTGACCGAGTTTCCGACTTTCGACAAGAGAACCAATTTTGGAACATCATTGGAAGTGACGAAAAGTACTCTCATGGGACATTCAAAGCCTCTTTGATAAGGAATCCAGTCATCTTTATGGTGCATCGATACCTTGCCAACACCCTCTTTCCGAGGGTGGACATGGGAAAGGTGAAGAGGGGTGAGTTATGTCTCCTTTTCCAAGGGTTGAAACGCGTTGTTCTTCTTCGCGATGATGGAGTTGAGTTTCAAGATGATTTTGAGGACAAGGTTAACCTTGGATGCATCCTAGCTACGGAATTGAGAAGACATCAACATTGGTGTCTCACCTCCCCTCTTGCTCATAAAGTTTCATCCATTGGAGGAATTTTGGTACCAATACTCATCGAGTCTAATATTCGGGTTCATCTTCATACTCCTGATCCGGTTATGGAAACACTCGACCTAGAGGCATTCACGCTCGCAAAGACAATCAAGGAATCACCACACGCTCAAAGAAAATTCATCTACTATTTCCGAGATGTCGAGAAAAGGAGTTGCACATTGACCTTGCCAAACCGTGCTCTCACCGCACCAATCAACCAAGCAAACATCAAGTTCCACTACAGATATGTGGGAGACGAAGAAGGAGATGAAGCACCGCCACTTCACCGAGTCCCGCCACCACAAAACGCCACTCTCGAGGAGATGTTCCAATACATGCACTTCCCCTACGAGCTGGCGAATAATCATGAGAGGTGCTTCGTTGAGCAACACGAGCTTCAAGACCATCTCAACACACTCACGATGGCGAGGTTCGTTGAATATGATGCTCTCACGGGGAGGACTACTCGGACCACCGTTTCACCAATCATATCCGGCTTCTCGGAGTATGATGTGGAGGATCCTCATGACCCGCCCAACCCCGGTGCACCATCCTCTTCCCGCCCATGAGACCAAAGTACTTATTTCATCAAGACTTGCATTTCGCTTCGTGTATTTATTTTCAATACATTTTTCGTTTTTATTTATTTTTATTCTCGGTCTTTTTCTCAAATTTGAATATTCATCGAGACGATGAAATTTAAGTTTTGGGGTAGAGGCTAGTTCCTAATGACATTTTAGCTTTGTTTTTTAATTGTCATTGCTTTTGCATTGAACATCTTAGTTTCTATAAAATTCATAAAAAAATTTAAAAATTTTCGAAAAAACCAAAAAGATTTTTTCTTTTAGCATATAGTTTCATGTCATTTTGTTTGCCTCATTTAGGATTGCACTTGCATTAATAATGAGGGAACAATGATGAGATTGCTTATAAATGCTAGATTCTTAAACTTGCTCGATCAATTGTTTAGTAGTTCTAGTTGTTCGCTAGGGAATTTCGAAAGACTTGCCATTAGCATCTCAATCGAGTTGTCTAAGCTTCTAGTTTTGTGAATGCAAGTGGATTTGAAAGCTTCCCCTAGCTTATTTGAACTTAATTTTGACTAATCTTCTCATTTATGGATTCTTGATCAACTTGTAGATCACCTCAAAATAATCAAGTCATCTTATCCTCTTTACCACTCTCAAATGACTTGGTTGGTTAATAATCCCTACCACAAAGAACCTTAACCTACTTTCAAGCCAAAATTACTCTTGTGTGGAAGGCCTTTTCACATTTGCATAATCATGTTTAAAATCTCTTAAGAATTGAAGTGACAAGTACCTTTCTTCCATTAAGCATTAGTCGCATTGGCTAATCTAGGAGGGTTGGAAAATTGTTTGTCACGTGTGAGTTTGTGGATTTGAAAAGAGTTGATGAAAGAAGAGTGAAGATTTAGAGTAAGTTTAGGGGGTGAGAGAAAAAGAAAGAGTGTGAAAAAGGTGAGGATTAAGCCAAAATGGCTATGAGATGGAGGAATCCCAAGTGTTTAGCAAAAATCCCTAGAGAGAGAAGCAAAATAAAAAGCTTATACCCACCAAAAAGTCTTTACACAAAAGTGTAAACCCCTTGTAAGCTAAGAAGGCAAAAAGTGTAAACCCCTTGTAAGCTAAGAAGTCAAAAAGCCAAGAGCTAAATCAAAAATAGAGAAACGGAAGGGCTAAAAAGAGTGGAAGAAAAAGGCTAGATCATTTAAAATAAGAGCTCTCTAGGTGATAAGTTGTATTGAAAAAGGAAAAGGAATCAAGAGAGAGTGAGAGGTTGAGAGGAATGAATGTTGTTGAGAGTTGGAACGGGTAGAATGGAAGAAAAACTCGTAACATCAACACATCTTTTCTCGGGTGCTTTTAAATTGAGTTATGCTTGTTTTGAGACAAGTCACTAAGCATTTAACCCCCACTACAAATAATGTAATCCTTTCTCCTAACCATGCCAAACTTGTTGATCAATTTTCCATTCTTGCGACCGCACGCATACACGTTAATGAATGTCAAAGGGGAAGTTCATTTGAGCCTTGTTAGAGCTTAGTCTAGTCGTTTTAGGCGACTTTGCTATATTTGCTTAAGCTCGATGACTAGAAACTTCCGTAGTGAAAAGCTAGCATTACTTCAAATTGGTTTGGTTTGGTTAAGAGTCTCATCTTTATCGCTTTGAGTTCCCACTTTCAAACTTTTCTTTCGACTTGCCTTTTGGTTGTTGCTTGCGGACAAGCAAAGGTTAAGTTTGGGGAGATTGATTTATCGCATTTTAGGGTTGTTTTTGCCTTTGTATTACATTCATTTAGTCTAGCATTTGCCTCATTGATTGATATTTTGCCTTGCATTTAGTCACATTATGCATTTTGGCTTTCATGTAGCACTTAGACTTGCATTCTTGCATTTGCATAGCATATTTGCATGATTTAGGTACTCATTGGGCTATTTTGGAGATGGTGGGACTTGGATAAGGTGCATGAAGGATCGAGAGATGAGCAAACGAGGAAAGAGTGAAGAGAGGACAAAGAGTAAAGACATGTTCCTGGCATCGGGTGTCATCCGATGTGAGCACCCGATGCCGGCGACATTTTGAGGCTCAAATTGGCTATTCCTTGTGTCAGTGGCATCGGGTGCCACCCGATGTGAGCACCCGATGCCAGGCACACCCCATTTGCTTCCCAGATTTATTTTGTTGACTTTCGTTAATTATGTTGACTTTTCCGGGTTGTGCCTATAAATACTATTTTTGTTGTTTATTTTAGAGGATAAGATTTATCATAAACAAAAACCCTAAGCTCTCTTGTAATTCTCTTAGATCTTCTTTTTAAGATTCAAAGATTTGATTTTTGGTTTGACAAACTATTAATCTCATCTTTAATCATGTCTTATCTTTCAATTTCTCTTGTTTTTATGCTTATGTGTAAGTAGTTTTTCTATTGATCAATGAGTATGGTAGATTAGGGGTAATTAGTGATGGATCTTGAGTTGTGGGGTTAGTATTAGAGATTTCTTAAATATCTTGTAAGTTTAATGCTACTTCTACTTTGATCACCTAAGAATAGATGTTAGTCATTTCTCACACCCACAAGGTGATTGATGAAATGCTTGAATGAACAAATGTTTTGCTTTGTCATCTTGGCCATTGGGAAATGAGTCAAGGTGCTTAGTGGTTGATTGGGCTTGACTTTTCTTGCTTGAATTTCATAGATTTGTCAATTGGGAAATTAATCAAATTTATGACTTTCAAAGGGATTAACACCAAAGGGATTTGATTATTCTATAGATTAGAGGTCATTTGCCTAGGATTATGCTTTTGATTCTTAAATTAACCCCCACAAGGTCTATTACTAGTCACTTTAAGTCGTTATTGCCATCACTCATTGGTCAATGCTTGTTTAATTTGATTTTTTAAACCGTTTAAGCTTGTTTTAGTGCTCTTACTTGCTTTTTATTGTTAGTCTTGTTTATTGCTTAATTATTCACTTAGTCAATGCATGTTTAAAAATTGAAGTTGAAAATCAAACTCTTTGATTGCTTTGGATTAATATAAATTTGATGTGCGTATCGCGTTAATCGTTCTCTCAATTGGATTGACCCTTAATCTATACTACGACTACTCAAGTGAGTTGTGGTTAGCGAAAGGTTTTGAACGCTAGACACAAAACATCTTGTTCAAAAATCAATAAATAGGTAAACATGAATTTTAGCATAGCCAAACCTAAAAATTTATGAATTCCTTCTAAATCACTTATGTAAACTTGGGAATACTTCTTACATAAGAATATTATGATATAGTAAAACATATTATGATTTTGGTGATCGATATAAGTGTTTTTTCTTTCGCTTCCCGCAGTGCCCGACAGGGGTACATGGGACGATATAAAATAACACATGAGCCGTTCATTCCTATGATACACGGGTTGATTCCCAAGGAGTGATTAAACAACGTAAACATCTCAAGTTTATGAAATCATAATTTGAAATTAAAGGTTGATGCTTTCATCATGTGTATGTAAAAAATTGTAGGAATCGGCTACGTAGTTTGGCCAAACACAAACCTATAATATTATCTTACTAATTAATTATAATTATTTACTGTAAGTAATCATTTTGAATTTCATATTACATAAAAATTGAAAACATAGCCCGCACAAGGTGTGGGCAAGTAATCTAGTATAAAATATATGTATGAACAATATAAAATATATGTATGATACAAGAACAGTTCCTTGAAGATTCAAACATTATGATGATATACTATACAATTCATAAATATTTAATTAATTCAATTATATATTCATATGTTAATTTTTTTTTCAAAAACTGAAGAGATTAATAAAAATAATACGTTAAGATATCAAAGTCGTTAAATATCATCCAAAAGAAGCCATTATTATTATGAAAAAATTCTTGAAACTGTAACAAAGACAAATCTTAGTTTAGTAACCACATGTTTCATATTAAACATTTATTCAAATAGTTTGAATACCAATTTTTTTTTCTTTTCAATCTATAAACCATTTATACTAATAATTAGATTTTTTTAAAATAAAATTAGTTGTTATGTACATTTTAATTTTATGTAATCTTCAAACAAACCAATTCGCGCAACGCGCGAACTTTCTCTAGTACTACAATATTCTATAAACAAATATAAAATTCATATTACTACCTTAAAGGCTTACGCTAGTTTTCAGTTTGAAAAATTTATACCATTCATTTGGAAGGAATGTTCTTCGGTCTCAATCATAACTTGATTGGTCTTAACACTCCTTATCTGGCTAAGTAGTCAGGATATGGAGATCCTCCACAAACATCTCATCTGCTTAACAACAACATTCTTTAGATACTCCTCATTAAGTTCAAACCTTATATGCATTCACTTACACAAGACATCAAAGTTAAAAATGAAAGACAATTGTTTAAGATATGATAACAGACCCTGGACCACATGGTTCTCCCATATCACTGAAACCAATTTGTACTTGGGCATTGAGATCCTTAGCTATGTCTTTCATCATATTTGGTCCTCGCTGTTTTTCACGTTGTGGTTGGACCTCAGCTGTCTCATTATCTCTTTTCCACATGACCTATATATTTTGGCTCGTTGTCTTACACACGATNCCCCCCCCCCCCCCCCCCAACTATTCTTTAGAGGACCCATCTTAATTCACCTAAAACACAAAACAGACAAATGAAAATAAATAATTAGTAAGTATATGCAATTTAAAGTAAACAAATGTATCAGACAATACACTAACACAATCTTGTAGACCTATACTCTACATAAATAAAAAGAAGAAGCTACATTTGATTAAAAAAATGATTATAAGTCAAAAACATTATTTTCAGACTTAAATGCCTTCACAGTCAGATTGGGAATTTTAAGCTTCATCGTGTAATTCTCATTATCCATACTAACATGTGTTGGCAATGGCCCAACATCTGCGATTCCATCTTCACCATTTTCTCGGGACCTCTCATAACAACATTCTAATTTGATGAATCATCTTCTCTTGAATAAAAAAAAATTTCTTGGATTGAGAGGCTAATATGTATGGATCTCTTGAAAATGAAGCTTGGCTTTGGTTAGGTTAAAAAGTGTGAAGCCATCTTCCACCTTCACTCAATTATCTATGATTGCTTATTCGCACCAAAATACAGGAACATAAAAGACATTCTAATTCATCAATATAATGTTAATTACTCTCATAAAAAAAAAAATTGGTCAAGAATTACTGCCAGAATATGATACTCAATCAGTAAACTGTGAAGTGTCTCTTGCAGTAGCTCTACACATCTATGTTGCCTCATAAGAAACCCCATTGTTCTAGCTTTTCCTATCAACCACACTTGTGTGAAACCATTGCCCATTCACTGTATAACCCGTTACGACCTTGCACTATTATGTGGGCCATTTGCCAGCCATTTAAGTGTATTTCATGGCTTTTTGAAGCTATATGTATCTTACAAATATAAAGATAAAGTCAATGATTCTTCAAACCAAAGCTATAAGTTAATACACCTATAGACATAAGCCTCAATACACATAATTAACTTAAAATAAAAAATTGTTTGTTCTTTTAACCAAGCCGCAAAATTGAGTATGCATTCTCCAATATAATGCTAATCACATTTCCTTATTTTGATCATAATACTGCACCAATGACTTTTAATGTTGTATATTTTATAAATTGGCCTCTTGAATCACTGTTGCACTGATGATTCAAATTTTCTTTAAAATTTTCATACATATCAGAGTTAACAAATTGACTTGCATATACACACCAATCACACTTTTTGTCAATGCACTTCATCACCGTGTAAATTTTTGCATGCCTACTTATCCTGAAATCTGAAAACTCGTTTACTCGCATAAATGAACATTGCAATTTTAAAATATTCCTTGTTTTTGAAGACCCCACCCAAAAAAAAAAAAAACATTATCATCTTCCTTAGTAAAATTCGATGTCGTGAATATCAGATGTAGTTGTCCCCAAGCTGTAAGAAATTGGCTCCAAATCATCAAAACCATAAATTTCATCACAATTGTCTTTGTGCAAGTCTGAAATAAATGCAACTCTCCGATCTGTTATGAAAAACCTTCTTTCCTCCATCACAGAACTATCTTTATGTTTTGACTTGCTCGCCACATGAGTTTTTACGAAATCGTCGTCACTTTCATTGACTACAGCCCCTCTCTAGGTTACATGTTAATTAGATCTGTCCAAAAATCATAATCGTAATCTTCCTCTTATGGACCAACCAAAACTTCTTCAAAACTTTTATTACCACTCTCGACCTCCCTTTTATTAAAACAACACCCTTCCACACTTCCGTAGCTATCACATTGGCCACTAACTCATCATCATCAATCTTGAATGGTGAGTGGTCCTCAAACCAGACCCTTCTCTAACTAAAACAAGACTTGTTGGTATACTAAAATCTTCACTCTCCTCCAAAACCGCATATCTCCATCAACACAAACTCTCAAAGTTGTAAACATGTTCACAAATTTGTTCTTTTTATGCAAAAATATAAACCAGGCAAGCACGTGATTTACGAGATTACTACCGGCTTTATATCTTCTTAAACTCCTCTTGCAAACTCATATGATACCCAGTACATCCTTTTAACATCAACGTCACAACGTAGATTGAACTCTTCCAAAACAACCTCCTTCATCCTATCATACCCGTCAACTCTACCACAGTGTATGCTTCTTCCAATCCGAGATTTTTTTAGCTTAAAATCCCACTTACCATTCAAGTAGCAAACCCACCTTCTTGCCATAATCACAACGTTTTACGATTCACCTTTTCTGCAATTATTTATCACAATGTTTTCTGTGATTAAACAAAACATGCTTAAAACTGAGGTCGCTCAAACTTTTTACAAGACTTACTTGGTCCACCACTCAATTTTCTTTCTCCTTCTCGTTCTTTGCCATTTCAAGTTCTCCATTAACGTCTCCAACCTCCGTGTCTCTCTCTATGACTTCTTTGCCGTCTACAATTTAGAGAAGTCGAACGATTGATCACATTAAACTAGTAGAACGATTCTGCCTAGTTCTGCGGATTTAGGTTAGAGATACAAAGAAATTGGATATTGTATCTTATAAAATATGTTGTATGCCCATTTGTTTCTAAAATTGTAAATAAATGCTAAACCAAATAGTAGATTACGTCAACCAAAATGATTTATGTTTCGAACACGTGTTAATCCAGTGCGCATAACGGGCAATTCAAATATGAAAATCATATGAAACTACCTAAAAATTAATTGGAGTTTCAAAACTACCTAAAAACTTATCACAGTTTCAAAATGATCATATTGGCTAAAACTTCCCAAATTGTAATCATCGCAAATATTTATGTCATTTTGGTAACTAACATATATTACTATCATTTAAAATAAGGGAAAAAAACTTGAATAACACATAATTTAGGGGTTGACTGTCTATTTAGACCCCTAGTATATCGAATAAAGCTGAGACA